>PVHP010000872.1:0-65355 GCA_004024765.1 Zapus hudsonius
AGTATAGCAGTGGGAAAACTCAGGTGGCACATGGGTATGGCACAGACCAGATGGCACGTTGTACACGTGACTGTTTCTTCTATGGAAAACTATGCTTCATAGTAGACATATCTGTCTTTGGCATCTCCTCACCCATCATGTAGTGAAATGTCAGACCTTGAGGGAAGTAAGAAAGTTTTTATGTCTTTAGTAGAGACCTCCATTCTACTGCTCAAATTAACAAAGGAAGAGCCTGGCCGGGTGGGAAAAGGTTGCTATCCCAGCAAGAGAGAGTAAACGTGGAAAAGGATTTCTGGAGTAGTCTGTCTGTTCCTGAAGCTTATACCCACCAAGGGAAGCATGTGAATTTCACAAGAGCCAAAATGTTCTTGGGAATTGTGTGTGTGTGTGTGTGTGTGTGTGTGTGTGTGTGTGTGTGTGTGTGTGTTTATATGTGTTACTAACACAAAGATTAGATACCCATCAAACCAAGTTGGTATCTTTTCCAAATGACATGCATTTAGAGTGGCCACTGTACACATTTGGCCCCAGGATGGGACAGCGCAGGGGCTGACATGACAATTGCATCTCCCAGTGTGTCCTGGTCCTTTTCTAACGTGCCTTTCTTTTCTGGCAGGACATTGATGGCCAGGCACTCCTACTGCTGACTCTTCCGACCGTTCAGGAGTGCATGGAGCTGAAGCTGGGGCCCGCTATCAAGTTATGCCATCAGATCGAGAGAGTTAAAGTAGCTTTCTACGCCCAGTATGCCAACTAACCCTACCTTCTTGGGAGCTGCCCCAGGAGCACTGCGCTTGTGAAGGTGTTCATGAAGGAGACTTGCATTTTCCCAGGCTATGTGAAATAATGCATTCATTGAGCATCATCAAAAAGGCCAGATGCCCAGGACCTCCTTCATGCAGCAGCCTGTCTGGTATTCCCATGATTTTAAAGCACACTGAAGGACCCCTGCAGGCGCTTCTGGGAGTGTAATTCTCCACCAGGATATAGACCAGCTTCTGTGTCTGTCTCAGCTTCCTCCCACCCAAACCACCAGCTTCCTGGGAAGAAGGTTTTCTACACTGAGGTCCACATCCCTTGGGAAACAGATGGACACACTGGGCATGTTCTCAGATGGGATCCTTTGCTGGTAGATTTCGTTAGAGTCACTCTCAGGCACACTTAACAAATGTATCTTTCCTATACAGGCAAGTGACTGTGGTTTAGTATCACCTGCAATCACTGTGGTCTGCTCTCCTCGTCACCTCCTCTCCTTTCTCTGGCACAGCTGTGGGCTCTTTGTCAGGATGTGGTTACAAAGAGATGTGCTCAACTCCATCCTTTGCCAGAGAGGCCTTTTCACAAGTACAGAGAACAAAGGAAGGCTGCTGGCTTGCAAGGGGGAGATCTATTCTTGTGTGCTCAAAGCCTAGAACATTTTGGGAAACATACTTGCCCCAGTCTCCTGGAGAACCACAGTATCTCCAGGGTTCTCATTTCACTGTTACCAGGTCAGGGAGCCACTGCTTTAGAGAAATGGCAGGTTCTCTATTAAAGAAAAAGCTTAATTTCAGAAGGCAAGAAGGGAAAGAGATTTAGTGGAAGTGTTTCAGGAATTAGCTATATCTGCCAGAGAATCCCTCTGGGCCTCTCCGATGCGCTGTTCCACCCTGGTTTGCCACGCATAGAGTGGGTGTGAGGAAGCAGTTTTCCTGTTGTGACCTAGAAGAGCAAGCTCTGGACCTGGACCCTGCTTGCTCTCTTCCTGGCTTTCCTAATGTCCAACTCCATGATCTTAACTTCCCACCACTCTGGAGCCCCGTTCCCATCAGAGGACAGGTTCAGATGCTTGGCAGTGCAGTAAGCATCCCATTTCCCCTTGCCTCCTCCTCTCTCTTGCCAGAAAGCAAGAGTTGAGGTTGACCAATATATATTTTAACGGAGTATGTGGCCACAGCATTTAACTCTACAATTCCCACCTTTCGTTCTGGTTTTGAGGTGGCTTCTGAAATTTCTTGGACAAATTTGTTAAATTCCTTTTTAAATTTCATTAAGTTTTGTTGAAAGCTAGGTCAATAACAGTGACCGTGAGAATTGACGGACCCTTTATTTTTATACCCAACACTTCGCCTGTGCTTTCTCGTGTGTGGTTTAACACGATTTTCTGATGTGGCGGTCACCTCCATGCCTTTCCAAACCACACCTTCACCTGCTTTAAAAGTGGACACTTACAGTAGAGGCTTAAGGCTTACACCTTTATGGCTTGGTTTTTTTTTTAATGTTTTATCATAATTATGTTAATCTTTTCTCTCCAACTAGAGTCCAGTAGTTCCAGTAACTGATGGCTGGTTATATTTTTTTTCCAGCATTTTTAAGGCTTTTAAAACTTTGATTCTTCATGTTAACCCGTTCTTAATATTCTAGGATGGTTGCAGATGAAAATGAGAAACAAAACTTTTGTGGTTGAGACTGTTGAGTCTCCCCAGTGGCTAATTTTCTATAGTCAAGCTGTAGACATATACTGAGCGCATCTGCCTGGGGGCCTCTGATGGGAGGAGTGCACCACGCACAGTGCTCTAAGGAGGTGTTGGCTTGCAGTCGGATGTCTCTCTTCTTACAGACTCACCTGTCCTCAGTTTCCCATCCCTCCCTTCTTAACCACATGCTTTTGGCCTTAAATGCTCAGCACTGTGAAGTTCACACTGCCCAACATCTGGGAAGGGGATCCACGTCAAGCTCTGTGGCATTTCCTTGTGCTCACTCATTTATGATCCGATCTTCACTGTGGCCTTTTCAAGCTGAGCTATTCCTGTCGCCTTGGAAACCAGGATGAGGACATGGCTGGCTGCAACATAACAGCGTGCTTTGAGAATGAATGTCACCTTCTTGTGCCATTTCCAGAATAGTACGGAGCAGGAGGTGTGACATCAGAGGAAAATGCCCACAGAGAGCTGAAGGGGCACTCAACAACCATCAATAGGGAAGGCTTCCTACTTCCTATGGAACCAAATTCCCAACATTGTCCTGAGCCTTCAGCCTTGGGGCTCAACTTCAGTATCTCTGCATGTTTCTGGTCACTTGAGCCTTATTTCAACTTGAGCTTTGTGGACACACGGTCAAGAGCAGGTGACAGTAACCATATTGAAGAGTGCCCAGCCTCGGGCCACCCTCCTGGAGTCTTCGACCCTCCGGGAGACTTGGGCACCAAGAAGGCACTTTTCCTGTGACAGGCACCACAGCTCTCCTGAGCCTGGATTCCTTGATGGTGTTCTCTTCGTGTGGGCAGCTGTCGTGTTCCTGGGCTGAAACTGGCTTTTTCTTTCCTCTCTCCTCACCTCTCACCCACTTCTGTCTTAAACATATGACTAATTATCAAAGGACATGTTGCTGTAGTGTAACCCTGTGGTCTATGGCAGAAAACAAAATGGATCTTACACAGATCGTCCACTGTCACCACAACCCACACACCAAAATTACCCGTGACTAGACACCAACAAACAATGCCACGCAGTTCCTTCCTGGATTGGACCGTTTTTCTCTTCCTCTTTTATTATCTTTTGGGATCAAACTTCTCTTGCTTCTGCACCTGGGCCTTGGCTGTCTCACACTGCTCACGACCACTCCTGGACAGCAGACACAATGATAGACGGGCAGCCTCCCACTCCAGTCAGGAAGTCCCTCACTTAATCCCCTACTTAATACTGGGGCTTGTCTCGGCCTCACGTCTCACCTTTGCTGTGTTGTAAACGTCACCTGTCCACACCATAACACCGACAACCTGAACGAAGCAGGTCTACTACTGGCATAGCAGCATTCAGCAATGCTCCCCCACCATGTTACACAGCGTAAGACTCCCTCTGTCATGTTTCAGTTAGATTCCTTTGATCAGAGTTTGAGTCACACACAGTATTTGAGCTGTTTGAATTCCTTGGCCTTATTTGATCATATTCAAAAGATCATTTCTCGTGTTTGCTTTGATTTGCCCTTCCATCAATTAAAAATGATCCAAACCTTAACACTGCCACCTCTGACCTTTCTCACTATCTCGAGAAGGTTCTTTTTTGATCAGCCTTTTGAAGATAGTGCTCTCTCCTAATTTATCTGATAGAATTTTGAGTGTTGTGTGAGGCAAACACCGGGCTTATCTTCTATCTGATAAAAAAAAATCCCCCTTTCTAAAAGTGGTTACTATGTGGAGCATCCATTTATATTTATTTCTGTATATAGAACTAGAACAAAAAAAAAAAAACAGTAGTAAGATCTTTGTTGTGGTTTGACTTGCTGCTTTTGGGTTAAGATAGTGCATCTTGGCGCCAGTTACTCTTGTTCTGTCTTTAGAAAGCTGTGATTGAGTGTGCAATTGTTTGAAAGGAAAAAATTGTAAATTAAGATAACTGTAGATTTTAAGGAAGAAATCTTGGGAGACATACCCTTCCCGGGTCTCTTTGGTGCAATACTTAAATAGCAAGGGAAAGCTATATCAGCAACCATTACAATTTAATGACCTCTTACTTGTCCACTGTTCTTTTTCTGTTGTACATTTTCTGCAAACTACTTGCTTTAACTTGGTTGGCTTTTATAAGTTGATTAATTCTCCTGGCTTTTATTACTAGAGTGGTTTATAAGTATCCAAAACATGATATGACAGAATCAAATTTGCTACTTGTGACCCATTTAATTTACCAGAAAATTGTAACCTTGGGTTTTGGTGAACAGCTTCTGTCGTTTAAATGATTGATAGATAGTAACCCGGTTCCCTGAGATGGGGGCTTGCTTTGTTTTTGGTGGCTATGACCCAGCACCAGGGAGAGTGTAGGTCATGTTACCAAACCAGTGCAAAGCAGTGCATTGTGGCCCAAAGAGATGCACTGATGAGGAAGGAACATTCTGGAACAATCTGCTGAAAGTTACCTCCTAATGGGGAATTTAAGGAATCATCTGTTCAAAATGGAAGCTAGCGAGAGGACCACGGTCATGAATGTTGACAGCCTGTTGCCTGTTTCATCTCCATCTTGAATAGTTTATACTGAAGTTTGATTCACATCTTGTGTATGTTTTGGTGCATAAAAGAGAAAAATCAGTGTCTTTTGAGATTTGCAGGACAAAGGGCATGGTCTTAGTTTGCTGTAAGATTGTATTCTGTATATATGTTTTCATGTACATAACTGAAAATCTATATCAGAGTTATATTTTAATTTTTATTCTAAATGAAAAACCCTTTTTACTTGAAAACATGGTAAGCCACATTGTTAAATAAAATAAAAATAAATTCCGTGGTGGTGTTCTGTCTTTGTGAAGGGCTGCTGGCTAGAAGTTTAAGGATTACATCTTCCTTGGAAGTGTTTGCGTTACTTTTGCATGGCTCATCACTGTCACCTCCTTGCTCTGGAACGGTACTTAGGTGACCTGATGGACATGGTATCCTCCAGGTCTCTCCAGTATCCTTAGATCCCCTGAAGTTTTTGCAGGGAGGTAGCTCTATTTCTACATGAGCCGTAATTAAATAATCATATTACACTTACCTTCCATGTCACAGCTAGGGTTTGAGCATCCAAGCTGGAAGAGGAAGAGGTTCTTCCCATCACATGACATCATGGAAGTCCTTCCCTCTCTGCTAGCACAGCTAACATCACCCAGCAACAGAAGGAAAACAAAAGTGGGGCTAGGCTGCTGGGGGCGGAGGAATGCTGGGTAATTTCTGTTTTGCTCAACCAAAGCCCACGTAATGAACTTCACTTTACAAATCTCAAGTAATTTATTTCAGTGACTCAAGTAGCTTACTTCCCCTGCTGACAAAGTTGGCGTGAAGTTTTTTTTTTTTTCTCTCTCTCTCTCTTTTAGTTATGGATGCTTTTTGAGGCAGGTGCTGACTCTGTGTAGTCCACTCTATCCGTGAACTCAAGATCTCCTGCCCCAGCTTTCTGCATGCGGAGAGTACAGGTGTGTACCACCATGCCTGATTCATAGAAGCTAGTTTTATGTGTCCATGCATAAGTCTGGAGTCATAGGTGAGAGTGTGGAGCGAGAGAGAGGTCAATGTCAAGTGATTTCCTCCATCACTCTCCACCTTATTTATTTATTTTTGAGCCTACTGATTCAGCTAAACTAGCTGAACAGCCAGCCTCAGGGCTCCTCTGTGCCCACCTCCCTAGCACTGGGATTACAGGTATGCACCACCATGCCTGGCTTTTTAATGTGGATGCTGAGGTGTAATTGCCAGTCTTTATGCTTGGGTGGTAAGCCCTTTACTGATGCACTGAGTCATCTCCAACCCCTTTCACTGCCAGAACATCACCAGCAAAAGCAGATCCTGGGAAGGGAAAGAGGGACACCCTATTAACCTCGTCCAGTCACCAGACAGATCAAACGCTGAATGGCTGAGTAAACATGATTGTTCCATTTCTGTTTATCCTTGAAGATCTTTAAAAACGGATTTAAAGACAACATATGATAAAGTAAACTCTGAATTCTTTTTTCATATTGCTATAAACCCCTTTTAAAAAAAATTCCTATTCTGTTTAGCCAAATTTATAAACTTTGAGTTCACTTCCTCTGGTTGTGATGAGATGATTTTTAGTCTCTATGAGGGAGCACAATGCTTATTAGAAGTTCAAAGAAGACATTTTTTTAAATGCTGTCACATAGACATGACCTTCGTCAGTTCCATGCAAAGGGCAGACATTATATGAGCGAGGTGAAAATGTTACCTGTCCCACAAAGGTGAAGAGGAAATAAAAGATGGGCCATATCTACTCGGGAATGATTTCATGAAGATATTTTTAGTGTCAGCCCAAGCCTGGGCGGCAACACATCTCCATTTAATGTAATTCATTTGCTGTGCTGAAGTTTGTTTTATGTCATTTTGTTGCTGATCTGGCTAGATGGCATATCATGGTAATAAAAGGACTTCCTGCTGTGACATTCTGATGTCACATCAACATAATCATGTGATCATTCCTTCTCATTCAATCCCAAGGTTGGTTTTGTGATAGTTATTGCCATCTTTTGCTGAGGGATTTTGGACTAGTGGAATCCCTACAGCATAGATATAATTTTCACATGAACTTAGGGTAAGTACAGACAGGAATATACACAGCTATATACACATACACACTTATATACATATATATGTACATTAAGATAACATTAGAACACAAATACTGTACTTACCGGTGGCTTCAAATATTTTACCCATTTCCAGTCATAGAACACAAGGTCTGTTTTCTCTAATAGGCGAATGGTTATATATCCACAAATGGTTAGTAGGCTATTCTAAGCAGAGTTAGCACATAGTAGGTATCTCAGACTCCCGTCTTCAGCGGGCACCATCAACTGCTGCACCCTTAACCACTTACACAGGAGGACCATTGGCCACCCAGGCCCAGCATCATCAAACCCTTGAGATGTGGGGTGCCATCCAGAGTTTCTAGATTCAAATGAAATATATGTGTTGTGGGGTGCAGGGTCTGCCTTCTTCAACTGTTCACCAGAAGGCCCCCTTAACACAACTTACAGGTAAGAGTTAATGTCCTGGAGCCCCAGCTGAAATCCAGGAGGGAAAAGGAGAAAGCTGATACAGCTCCCTCCATTCTCTGGAGTTGTTATTGTATCTCACTTGATACCTCCTGGGCTTTCTAAACACCTGGCATGTGATTTGTTTTCCTCCCTGCCTCAGTTTCTTCTTTCCATCATTCCTGCTGTCTTGTTATTTTATTCTGTAATATTGCCTATAAGCTTTATTTCTGACTTTATTATCATTTGATGCCCATGGAAGAGAATTGTTGAGACAGATTTGCTATTAAACATCCCATCAGGATGGGAATTTGCAATCGTACTGCTACCTGTCTGAGAGCAATGGGGACACTTCTGCTCTTAGCAGTAGGTAATACACGCAGGCTCTCAGTGCTCTGACAATCACTAAAGCAGCGTTTCCTTCTGGTTCATTTGAGCAGCAGGTGGGCTGTGTAGCTGTGGGAGATTACGTGGCTACTGCTTACAGGACACAACATTCATAAATGTGATACGTAGGTAGTTATACTTGTCATAATGTTCAAAAGGGAAGCCACTTGAGGATCTGCTTTGAAAGCAGAGCTCAAGGAACCCTTCATTTTATGCAGCCACAAGGAAGAGCCACTGAAAATCAAGCCCAGGCTCTGATTAGGATGGCTGAGCTTCAAAAGACAAGGTGCATCCTTGAGGGGTTTTCTTTGAAAGCCAAGGCCATGATAAGGAAAGTTGTAAAATCTGAACGCTGAGATGAGTCATTATGGTTTGGTTTGAAAATGTCCCATAAGCTCATGGGCTTATGGGAAGTGTTTGGCTCATGCTCTCTCTCTGACTTCATTGATGAGTTCTTAACTTAATGGACTCTGAGAGCTGATGGAAACTTAGGAGGTGGAACCTGGTTGAAGGGAATGAGTCCTTAATGGCGTGCCCTTATCAAAACCCCCTCCGGTCTCACAAGCTAAGCAGTCTTGTCTATCACATGCTTCCTCTTTCTGCACTACCACACCCCCAGGAACAATGACAAGGGGCTGAGCCTCTAAAACCGTGAGCCAAGTTAAATCTTTCCTCCCTTAAACTGATGTCTCTAGGTATGTTTTTGACATGGTGGTGCTGCTCTCGGTAGCACATTGAATGCCTAAGCTAGGAAACCTTGAACTTCCCAATTCCTTCTAGATGATGGAAATCATTCTTTCCCCTGAGCAACAACGCTCCTTGCCTAAAGGCCTCAAAACAGCTCACCTGACACAATGCTTTGCAAAACAATGCCGTTCCCTAAGTAAGTCAGCCTTTGACTCATCATTGCTTCCACAAGAATCTGTCAACACGGGGTAGATAATGAATCATAAACTGCTCTAAGAGGAGGAATCCACACATCACCGGAAGTTTAGGATGTATATATTGCATATTGGAAAAATAGATGCAGGAGTAGATGAGGGCAGTTTCCAAGTAGGACGGCATATGAGACTGGTTGTGACAGCATTGGTATGGAATAAGCACTCATCTGGGACCTCAGATTCTATTCTAAGAACGAACTGGTGATCACCAAAGATGTTGACCCAGAGTGAACAAGGTGAAAATGCCACAATGTCTTAACCGTACTGAGGACACAGCAGCAAGCCACACCATATGTAATACAATGGCAATATGCAACTTGGGATAGGGCAACACAAGCTCTTCTTAGCAATGTGGGTCATGGAACATGGATCATCTTACCATCTGAGTGCTCCCCAAGTATTTATGGCATCGTGCCAGTTGAAAGTGGTCGGTGTATCTCTAGAACACAAGCCAGAAGATAGAAAGTAAGTCTTGCCAACATTTAGGACTGTGTTCCATGGGTGAAGTGTTTTTAGAAGTCCTACATGGATAAGAGCATGCCAAGAGATCCCCTCAAAGTAAGGAATATGCTGCACTTTCCACCTCTGACTTCTATCAAAACCTGATGCTTGGTGAGATAATTTGAAGACATGATTGCTCAACATTCGATCTTTACCTGTGTTATGGCTTTGATTCAGTGATTGAGGGATTTTGAAGCCTGACATTCAGGTGTGTCCATGATGAGAGTAGACTGTGCAGGAAGTTCATGCTGTACTGCCAGACCTTTAACCAGTAGATGCAAAGGAGCTTGAATGAACACCTGGTTAGGATTCTGAGCTTGTGAAATAAGTCCTGGCCTCTGGTAATGAGTGCCTCACCATGGGAAACTGGGGTGATTTCAACCTGAGAAGTTTAACATGATCTGTGTGTTCTAGGGTTAAAAGTTAAAGGTAAAAGCTGGGGTAAACAAGAAAGCAATCCATTGGGCAATGAAAGTTGCATAATAGGCACCAGGCTCTAGGTGCATTAGGTACTGGCCCAAGGCACCTATTTCAGGATTCTGATACCTGTCTCTCAAATTATTTCATGAGGGAGGCCCTGCAGCCAACTGATGAGGTAAGAAAGACTTAGAGAAGGTTTACAGATTGTCCGCAGAAGTGTTGGTTGTAGCTGGAAATGGAACCAGAACTATGGTACACCACCACTCAGGAGTGACCCTGAAGAGTAAGGGTGGGGAGAGCTACAAGCTCTTTCACCTCACAGAGAACCTGAAGCATGGGATTAAAGGCATGTGCCACCATGCCCGACTTTATTCCATATTCTAAAACTTAGCTTAAGGTTGGGGTCCAACACAAATGTTTGTCTTAAGGGATGAACTTTGATCAGTGGGGTACAGGATCATTCAATCAATTCCTTTCAGATGGCTCTGCACACCCCACATGCTGAGAAAAAATGTCTACCTTCTGATAGAAACATGGCCTACTCTATAGTCTACCATGAACATTTAATTTCTATTCTTTCATCTCTAATTTTTCTCAGTCTGGGATTACTTCCTCCCCTTTAACAAAGCATCAGTTTATGAGCTTTTACTCTTAGGGCTTGTTTTTTAGGTAACTCCGCTGAAATATACACATTTAAAAGCAACCATGATTATACTCATTGCAATATGTAAAATATTCTGGTATAACTCAGCAGTCATGTGGAGCCTGGGAAACTTACCAACCCTGTGTTAATGAAATGATCATAACGTGATTCCTTTTGGAATTACGATTTGGATTAGAGGCTAATGCTTTTTTAAATATTCTCATTTATTAATGAAGTAATATGTGTATATTATTTAAAAAATTGGAAGCTAGAGGTGTTATTAAATTGTTCATTTTCCTATTATGTTCAATTATATTTCATCCATCATAATATTGAAATTAAGTTGTTTATACCATTTGAAAACTCTCCACTGGTGCTCTGTTATCCTCTGTGAAGTAGAGTTAATATTTTTAAATATGAATACTTCTATCTCAAATGTCTAGACAAACTTTTAAATAATTCAACATGGTACAGCAAACGTGCATGTGTCCATCACCCAGCTTCTAAAGATATTACCATTTTGCCATATTTTCTTTAGATTTATGTGCTTTTCTGTTAGAAAGTCAAAGACTCCTTACCTCCCTGATACCATTTGCCTTCCTTTTGTTTCAAAAGTAACCACTCTTCTGATCTGGGTATTTCCAATTCCTAAGCATGAATTTTATGTTACTACATTTAGACGGAAGCATCAGAATGGATTTTACTTTTGAGGATTTTATTAAAAGTTGGTGTGTGCTCATTATATCCTGTTGCTTTCTGCATTATATTGTAACCTGCTATTTTGGCTCAATGTCATGTTTATGTAGTTTATACATGGTAATGTACATATCTCAGATTCACTGATTTTTCAATGCTGCCTGAATTCAATAAGTGTATCATGTTTTGTGCTTCTATTCGCCTGCTGGTAGTTTTCTGTAGCTATAGGATGCTGCCATGAACATTTTCTGAGCATCTTTGTCACTGTACCCAATGGTAGTGGCTCTGAAGGACTTCTCTAGGCGTCGAAGTACTGCAGCTTGGACTAGGCACCTGGCTGACATTACAAGATGTTCCCAGCCTCACCTGTAGTCATGGTTCTAGTTTTTGCTCTCTCCAGTGGTCTATGGTGGTGTTCCTGCTTCAGCCTTGCCCACATGCAGTGGAGTGTTTAATTATTGCTAATCTGAGGTGTGGAAGAATAACCTAATTTATTGCACTTCCCTTATCTAGCTGTGATTATCTGTGTTCATCTGCTTGTTGGCCATTCAGGAATCTTCTGTGAGTTCCCTGTCTAACACCTTCCCAGGATCTCTTTCTCTCACTCACTCTCTCCTCCATTCCCTCCATCTCCAATTTATAAGGCAAATCCATCGGGTATATTAAAAGTACTTCCTGACCATTAAGTTCACTTCAGTTATTAGTGTTGCTAATGCATTCCCCTTTGTCTTGTCTATTTTGTCTTCTCCAACTTAAAAGGTTGCTTTTTAACTTTAATGTCTTGCAATATATAAATCTAGCGTCTTTACTTTGACTCATTTAAAAAACCTCCACTTTTAGAACATTAAAATATTCTCTTTTATTTTAAAAGTCTATCCATTTTGTTTTCCCTAATGTCTCTAGATTTGCTTTTGACTGGGCATTACCAAAACCAAATTACTTAAAACCAAAGTGTGGTCCTGTTTTGCAGCCCTTCTGTGTGAATGCTTCCTGAGTTTTTAATTATTGCCAGTCTGGGAAGCATGGAGATGGTATGTATGGTAATAGATAGGATAAGAGAATATCGTTTCTCGGTTGTATTTTGATTACCTAGGGTCTAACCTTTTCCGACTTACCTGTCCATCCTCCACCTAGGGCTCCTTCCAAGTACACACATCTGTGTGAATGTGTCTGGCCCTACCTGGGTTTTGTTTGTTTGTCTGTTTGTCTTTGTAGCATTGCCATCCTGAGTATAGCTTTATAATAACCCTAAACTCTTTTTTTAAAGATATTTTATTTATTTATGACAGAGAGAGAGAGAGGCAGACAGAGACAGAGAATGGGCACACCAAGGCCTACAGCCACTGCAAATGAACTCCAGACACATGCAACCTCTTGTGCATCTGTCTTTATATGGGCACTGGGGAATCGAACTCCGGTCCTTCTGTGTTGCAAGCAAATGCCTTAACCACTAAGCCATCTCTTCAGCCCAACCCTAAACTCTTGGTAAGGGAAATTGACTAAACTTGTACTTGGTATGTATGGTTGTCTTGACTATTCTTGATGTTTCGTTCTTCATCGCTGACTGTAGTCAATGTGTTTCATTTCATGGAAGACACTGCTAAGGGTGTTTACAAGAGTTGCCTTGGTTATAGAACATTTTGAAGAAAATTGACTTCTTCCATCCTGTTCAACATAGCCAGCAGACGGGTAGATTCTTTATATGTCCTCACGTCTTCTAAACATCTTTTGATAAGGTTGTGGTTGTTTTTCTTCACAAAAGTCCTATAGTTATATTGTTTAATATATTCACTAATATTTAATACTAAATACAGTGTTTGACTGCCCCTCCCCTTTTTTATTATGTTTGTTCACTATTATAGGGACTCCACTGGATTCTATATGTTTATATTCTATCCAGAAACCTTAGTGAATTCAATTGAGAGGAATAGCCATTCTAAATTGGTTAAAAGAAAGAAAGAAAGAAAGAGAGAGAGAAAGGAAGGAAGAAAGGAAGGAAGACGAAAGAAAGAAAGAGAAAAAAAGAAAGAAAGAAAGAGCAATAAATTTATTAGTCTCAGCAGGGTGTGGTGGCGCACGCCTTTAATCCCAGCACTCAGGAGGCAGAGGTAGGAGGATTGCCATGAGTTCGAGGCCAGCCTGAGACTACATAGTGAATTCCAGGTCAGCCTGGACTAGAGCAAGACCCTACCTCGAAAAACCAAAAAAAAATTTTTTTTATTAGTCTCTTTTCTCAGGATGAAATGATATTTATGTGTTTACTAGGTTGGGTTGCATGATTATTTTTAATGGGCGATTTTATCTTTCCTCATCCTTCTCTTGTTTATATAATTGATGGTTTTGTGTTTTCTTCTGTCCAACCCATAGACCAACTAAACAAAGCCAGGTCTTGCATTGCCTTCCTGGCCTGTGATAATCTGGGAGCTGCTGATTTTCCAGCCAAAAAGCCAGTGGTCAGCTTGGTTGACTTTCTCATAGTTGAGTTTTATTCTCATTCTTGCCATCCACCCCCTCAAATCCATTCTGATGGGGTCTCCAGCTGTGCTGGCCATCTTTCTTTCTTTTCTTTTTTTGTCTTGTTTTGCATGTGTGTATGTTGTAGCTAACTTCTCCTCGATGCAAAAAAGAACATAAGCAAAAAAGCAAGCTTGTGGAGGAATAGGTTCATTTTGGCTTGCAGACTCAAGGGGAAGCTCCACGATGTCAGGGAGAAAGATGGCATGAGCAGAGGGGTGGACATCACCTCCGCCACAGCACTGCAAACAGTGGCAGGAAGGTGTGCCAAACACTGGCAAGGGGAAGCTGGCTATAACCCCATAAACCCACCCCCAACAACACAGCTCAAACATGGTTCCAATTCCCAAACTGCCATCAGCTGGGGATTGAGCATTCAAGACACATAAGTTTATGGGGACACCTGGATCAAACCACAACAGTATATGTATGTGGTGTGTAGGGACGTGTGTGTGTGAAGGCGTATGTGTGTTCTTGTGCATGTGGAAGCCAGAGTACACTGTTGGGTGTAATTTTTCAGCCACACTAAACACAGGGTTTCTCATTGGCCAGGAGCTCGCCAATTAGGTTACACTGGCTGTCCAGTGAGCTCTGAGGATCCCCCACCCCTTCTTGCTATCCCAGGGCTGGGATTACAAGTACACGCAGTCACATCCAGCATTTTTATGTGGGTTCTTAAGGTCAAACTCAGGTCCTTATGCTTGTAATGTGTCCTCAACTGCCACGCCTAGCATTTTACATGGGTCCTTGGGATTGAACTCAGGTCCCCATGCTTCTAAAGCAAGCACATTGCCCACTGAACTATCTCCCCAGCCCTTCCTTGAATTTTTTATAGTTAGAGAAATCTTAGTTTAACACTTAACCTAAAGCTCCGATTCTGGCTCCTAACCCCACACCTTGGGATGCCTTTGCTCCATCAGAATGGACCTTCCATTTACGACTCAGGGTCCCGCTCTGGAGCCTGGCATATCGTGGGCTTTATCCCCTACTTCTGAAGCTACCTCTTTGTCCTCCTTTTCCTTTCTGGTCTTTCCAGACATTTAGCTCATTTTTCAGTTCAATCGTGTCTTATTGATTTTATTTTATCTCTTGTTCTTGTGTCCAAATTCATCCATCCAAAGCTATCTTCATTAAAAGTCTGCCCATGTCACCTTAAAAGAAAAGACTTCCAAGTAGCAGGTGGTGTTGGGGCCTGTTCTGAGAATGGCATTAAATCTTGAGGTATTCCAGCTATTTAAAACTGAGTTCTTTAAGCCCAGATGAAAATTTATATTGGCATGGGGTCCATGTAAGTTGCAATTCCCAAAACATTCAGCTAGTTGACATTTTCAAATGTCTCTTCTATACAGTAAAACCTCAGTATTTTTTTTTTACAAATGGTTTGAAAAAAAACTGCTTTGCATATTATCGCCTTTGCCTTCTTGCCAAAGATTCCTGTAGCTGAATTGGGAATTACATAAATGTGGGGAATGGCCTGTTTTGTTCCTTGCAATATACTAACAGCGCTTGGACAAATATTTCTATACCTTTCTTTCTGTTGACTTAAATGACTGTACACGTAGGCATCTACGCTTACACCACCTATTAACCAGATTCATTTGAAACAGGGCATCTCAATGTGTAAATGGACAAGCATGCTTAAATCAGTGTACATTAGCCCCAAATGTCCCATTTCAAATGAGCTGTCATGAAAACATTTTATGAAACACTCCGTAAGTTTACCTGAAGTTAATGTCTCATAATAAAACTAAAGAGAACAGACTCCAGGATGAAGGGACCGGTCAGGACAGTGGGGAACTTGAAGGAGGACACGCCCATGTGAGAAATTCTTGTTGCTAAGAGACATGAATGAGTGTGATGAAGATGTGGGCTTTGGTCTTGTTTATTTTATGCAACACTTTAAAGATGCTGATACTTACAACAATTTCCCCCTTCCATTTGCAGAAGTGATTTAGCGATGATGCAAGCATGTCAATCACAAGCCTATGTCTCGTTCTAATGTATGGGCTGCCTGTCTCTCAGTAAGAATGTTCGCCAAGCTGTCATCTTACCATCTGAGTTTTGAAAGAAGAACCAGAAATCCACCACGTTGGGAAATCTCACAATTGGTAAATAGTGACAAGTAAAGCAAACAATTGAAAAATGATGAAGTCTAAAGAGAATGCCTACCACTGATTTGAGACCACTGAGCTAAGACCTCCTCCATGTTCCAGTCCACAAAGTCCTTAATGAGTGACTGAGACACTGGTCAGTGGTATTTTTGTAGTTGTTGTTTGGAGACATGATCACACTGTGTAGCCCAGGCTGGCCTGGAACTTACATTAGCCTAGGCTGGCTTCAATCTCACGGTGATCTTCTGCCTCCCCTCCCCTCCTGAGTGTTGGGTTTATAGGCACGTCGCCTTGCCTGTCTTACAGCATATATTTTCATGAAAAAAGGAATTAAGGAGAATCCTCTGAAGATTCAGAAAGTAATCAATAATTTAAAAGTAGTATAGTATGATCAGGAATGGGTGGAAGTTACTGAGCAAGAACATATGGAGAGACTTGCCTAGTTGCAAAGAAGTCATAAAATGACCTATAGGAGCTAAAGGGGAATAAACAGGGGTGCATATAGGCTCAATAACTGCCCAGAAGTGGGATAAATCTCTGTAAAACACAGCTTGTAGAAGGCTTCCCTCCTTCCTACCAGCTGAAGCCTTCTGCTTCAGCTCTGTTAGGGCGAGTCCTGACTCCCAACTTTAGCTCTTCCTCCTCCTCTTATCTTTGTGCAAGTGTGTGTGTTCATGTGTGTGAGTATAGGCACATCATGGAGCATGTCAGAGGTCAGAGGACAACCCTGGACTGCTGGTATTTTCTAACTGATTAGGGCAGAAGAATTAACTCTGTATCCTCTTATTCTCTTTCATCTGGGAGGAGAAACAAATTTAAAAAATCATTTTTACTCTATTTTTCATATTCAAATAAGGTTAAATTTCAAACTATAGTGAGGACTGAGAGACAATATGTGTAGATGTTTTAAAGTAATGAGATATTATATAAATGCTTACTTTCTATTGATCCAACACACTCTATCCACCTTCACACGTGTAGAAACTTTGCTTATACCTGTAGACATTAAGCCAAAATAAATATCGGAAGTAAATTTTGGAATGGTAAAGGCATTAAACTGCACCAAAATAAGATAATATTTTCAGAAAAGATGGCCTTTCTATAAAATGAAAGAATAAAATAATAAGGCCATTTTGAAAGTCATAGTTTAAAAATTAGAAAAAGTGTTTGTACTATTATGTACAGTATCATTAATAAGCAGAACATTTTCTCTCTGTCCTGTGGGGAGGAGCTGCTTATTGTGCCTTAACTGTGTCAACGCCATTTTGAAGGTCTCTGCCATTTTCTCTATTAACCAAAGCTAAGTTTCTATTTCTCTGCTTAAGTTTCCTTTTCCTAGAAATCACATGACCTCGTTGCGTCAGGTCGCTTTGCAACCCAGCTACGCAAGTTCCTACAAGCGAGTGTCCGCGTACTTCCTCCTACAAGAGGGTTTATAAGCATTTGCCTGAGCTCCAATAAATCGAGACTTGATCAGACACCTGTCTTGTCTCCATTCTTCGCGTCTCTTGTCCCTTCCATTCTCACCCCCTCCCTTAGGGTCTTTGTTGACTGACCTGCAGGCCGGGTCACTCTCCCTCTTTAGAAACAGGCATTCTCCATCTGCCCAGGCTGGCCTCAGACTCCTGGACTCAAGTGATCCTCCTGCCTCAGCCTCTCGAGTAGCTGGGGCCATGGGCACACACCACTTTGCATGACTTCACAAACTATTCCCAATGGGTCAAAACTATGAACTTGCTAATGAACATGGGCAGTAAGTTCAGAGAACTTCTATAGCCAGTAAATAAATGAAAAAAGAAGGGTTTTATCATTTAAATGCAAGCCAAGTAACAAATGCTAAAGGTTCAGAAGATCTCAAGTGACTGGTACTCCAAGGTGCCCACTGACAACACCATTAATGTGTTAGATGAGGCTGTCAGTATGCAACCTGTTAGAAGGTTTGTAATCCTTAGAAGGTATTACAATTGTAATTTTTCTGATGTGTGTGTGTATGTGTGTGTGGTGTGCATGTATATTATTGGGTGTGGAACATGTGTGTACATGTATATGGAGGCCAGAGGTCAAAGTTGGCTGTTGTATTAGTTAGGGTTCTCTAGAGGAAACAGTTGATAGAATGGATTGTAGTAAAAGGGAATTTATTGGGGTAGCTTACGACAGTCCAACAACAGCAGTCTGCAGGCCCACGGGTGAAGAAACCAGTAGCTGTTCAGTCCACGTGGCTGGAGGCCTCAGCAGTCCCAATCCAGCCCAGAAGGCCTGATGGCTCCCTGGGGAGCGGCTGCTCTTCAGTCCATGAAGTAAGGCCGAGGAAACTGGGTTTCGATGTCCAGGAAGGGTAGGAGAGCTGGATGCGAGTGCAAGTCACGAACAAGCACCAGCAGCCAACAGGCAGAGAACCAAGGAGAGAATTTCTTCCCCTTTATATAGCCTTAGGGTGGGGTCTTACAACCCTTTCCCAGACTTAATGGCTTCCTGAGTCTCTGGAATTTCCTTCCTGCACTGCCCACACAGGAAAGGATGTTTAGTCCTAGCTTCTTTGAGCTTCTTTACATCCTGCCCCTTACGAGAGGTTGCCTTCCTATCAACATCCTCAGAGACCTACCCAAGATAATTAAAAAGATCAAGTTGACAACAAAACCTAACCATCACAGGTGTCTTCCTCACTGGTTCTCCATCTTATTTTTCATGTCAGTTTCTCACTGAACCTAGAACTCACCAATTTGGCTAGGCTAGCTAGCCAGCAAGCCCCAGGGATCCTCCTGTGGCCACCTCCCCAGTGCCGGGATGACAGGTGCATGTCTCCATGTCATATTTGACGTGTGTGCTGGGATTTGAACTGAGGTCCTCAGGCTGAGTCACAAACACTTTCCTCACGGAAACATCGCACCAACCCTGTACTTTATATGTTCTAACTTTCCATTCATACCATGAAATTTAAGAAAATAAAAACTAAAAAAATACATCTTTTTTATTACTTGAAACAACTTTACACTATCTACAGACATTAAGCCACAATGAAGCCAAGAAGAGTTGAAGATTAGAACGTTGAGGTAATCGAAGTATACATAAGGGAAAATGTATAGGTACGTTCATGGAAGCATTGTTAAAAATACATAAAATCAGAAAAAAATAATGTCTATTTTGAAGAATTGCTTAAATAAATTGCAGTGTAGCACTATATTAAAACTCAGTGCAACCATTAAGGAAAGTTCAGGTGTTTTTTCTTTATTGAGTTTTAATGGCACTTATGAGATATTATTATGTATAAGGAATAGGTTATCGGATAGTGTTGTAACATGATTGCCTTTGTGTAATAAATATGTATGTTTATATGTCATTAAATTGACATTTGTATTAAAAAGCATAAAACCGAAATAAATTTTTAAAATATGATTTGCCCTTGGAATTACAAAACTGATCAGTTATTATCTACATAGATAACAAAGATATTTGTATTTCTGAAAGACATAAGAAGAGCTTGTTAATCCTTGGCACTCACCCACACTCCCCACCAAGTGTTCAAATACCCAAACCTTTGGGCACAGTCTACATTCAGACCACAACACAGACCTTACTGTCATTTCCCAGATACAACTGAGTCCTGAACAAGCTAGGTTACATACATCTTGGTGCCATCCTTAGAAACATCCTTAGAAACTTAGAAATAAACTTAGGTATTTAATCAACAGTTATTGCACCAAAAGAAGCATTGTTAAAAGCTTGAAAGGGGGCTGGAGAGATGACTCAGTAGTTAAGGCTCTTGTCTGCAAAGCCTAACGACCCAGGTTCTGCCAGACACACAAGGTGGTACTTGCATCTGAGTTCATTTGCAGGCGCTGGAGGCCCTGGTGTGCTCTCTCTCTCTCTGTCTCTCTCTCTCTCATCTGTCTCTGCTTGCAGATACATAAATAAAAAAGCTTGAGAAGCATAGGGAGATGGGATGGAGTAAATAGCGTAGAATAAAAGATCAGGTCAAATTGTACTTAAATACCCTGCTTGGCTTTCTAATTTCTTCCTCCTGAGCGACAATGCTGGACTGTGTCTACTCTACCCCAGCTAAAATCATGGCTCGCTAAACAATGTTGACACTGAATATTTCTGTCTGGAGTCTGTTGTCATTTAGAGTGTCAACTTCTATGACAGGCTAAAATTCCCACCCTCTACACATGCCAAGGAAATCCCATTAGCAACACTAACCACGGCTGAGCAAGAGAGTCCCCACATGCGCTTGGAACATGACACCCTTTTATGTAGTTTAGCATCTGATGAGAGGCAATTGTGGGAACAAGGTAATCCTTTTATGGGGGGAAGGCCTTATGAAAGATGCAAAAGTACACGCTTTAGGTGGTCGGCTGGTGGCAAGATCATCCTGAGATGTGTTTATTTGTAGGAAAGACCCATCAGATGTGATCAGACCTGCTTGAGGAACAAGACAAAGAAGTCCTTGCCTTCGGGGACACACATGGGAGATATAGATGACAAGCCAATATAATCTCCAGAACATGGTGTGGACCAACCCAAATCAGTACTCTGTAGGAGATACTGGCTACACGGTGCTCCCACCCAGAAATAGAGTGACAATGCTTACTAGAAACAGGACGAAACTTGACCGAGTATTTATTTACCTGTGCTAGGCACCGCCTCTTCATCTCCTTATTCCGATAATGAAGCCTGTGGGAATTTTAACTTCTTTCTTTAGACTGCATTTCTTTTTCTCCCTTGCCCTGTTTTTATTTTTCTTCCTAACTCTTATCACCAGGGCATTATCAATAATACATGTTTATGTGATTTATTTCTGCTTCTCCCTCCATAGCGGAAGCTTCATGATGGCACTTAATTCTATCTTCTCTCTTCCTCTCCTCTCTGGCTTTCCTGTGTTGTTGGAATTTTAGCACTGGACGACAGCCTGTGCTCAGCTTATTCTTGTCGAACGAATGAGTTGAGTTTTGTTCACACATCATCTTTGTGAATCACATCGATTGTTTGAGGAGGTGCTAATTCCATTCAGTTAAAGCTGAAGGAAAATGCATTTTAGAAATGCAACTTAGAATAAATACTTTCCTCCCATTAAAAAAAAAAAAGAAATGCAACTTGATCAGGGTCAGAGGATTTTCCATGAGAATCAGGATTCAAACTCAAGCTTCTATAAATACATGTGGTCAAGTTATTTCTTCCAGGAGGGAGGCTCATTAAGGCTGAGGAAGTAAACAAAACCTACAAGTCTCAGGAAGTTGCTGAAACTTCACAAGCCCCCTCCCAAAGAGTGACAATTTGGGGGGGGGGGAGAGATTCTTCAACAAATCAAGCTTCCTGCCCATCAGGCAGATTCCAGATGAGATATTCTTCAGTGTCTGCATTCAGGGAGTCCCGATGTAACCACACTCTGAAGGGCTGGGGTGTAGTGGAAACAGCTGATCCCTTCCAGCCCAACAGAACCTTTAAGTTTCTATGAAGAAATAATTTGACCTGATCTTGTATTCTACACTGTTTACTCTGATTCCCCCACGCAGAGCCTTTCAGTCACTTGCACTCCTGTAAGGAGCCCATCACCCATAGTACTGTAAGTAACCCCAATAAACTCACTGATTCACTACGTTAGAATGGGTGGATTTTTAATTAATTTATTTATTTTGGGTCTGTGGTTGGTGCTTTATCTGAGGTGGAGGAGATTTGTTTCAGGATGAGTCACCACAATCCAAGAGGCTCTTTCTTGCTCCTCTGGGGTTTGTAAGAGAGGGAAACAGCGTGGGTGTTAGGAATGAGGATCAGAAATGGGCAGAGATGTAGAGATGTCTCCACTTCACTCTGTGACTGAAGGGATTGTGCTGGGAGGGGGACAGTGAAGTCAATCCAACACTACACACTTCTAGTCGACTCGAAAAATATTGTCAATCGTGTCTACCCATGCTCGCAAAAAGGATCGTCTTATAAGACAACAGCTTACTTACCATCTAGTGACAGAGTCCCTTGTGGCCAGGACTGGTGAAAAGAGAGGTGATGATTATGTGAAACTACAATTTTGGAGCTGCTATTATGCACCAGATTATTTATACTTATTACTTCCAGACATTTGTGTGTGTGTGTGTGTGTGTGTGTGTGTGTGTGTGTGTGCCAAGGCAGCAATTCACATATCCTGGCATGAGTGTGGAGGTCAGAGGAAACTTCAGGTGTGGGTCCTCACCTTCCGCTTTGTTCGACGCTGGATCTCTCATGGTTCACACTGCCTGTGCCAGGCTGGCTGGCTTGTGAGCCTCCAGTGCTTCTCGTGCCTGGGTCAAGTGCACTGAGATCACAGACGCGAGAGCTGTGGTGTCCAGCTTTACGTGGGTCCTGGGGATCCAAGCTTGGCTACTGGAATTTGCATAGCAAGGGCTTCATCCACTGAGCCTTCTCCCTGGTCCCACATTCAGACTCTTAGTATGTCATCCTGTAGTGACCACAGCGCCATGAGATGCTGTCTGAGGTGGGCTTCTCCCCCCTGTGGTACTCTCAGAAATCCCCATGCTACAGGAAGAGGTTACTCATTTCCAGTTCAGCCTGCACTCTAATCTTGCCCACCACAATGTGAATCTGTGGAAAGTGTCTCGTTCCTTATGGACTCTCCAGAGACCCTAATACTTAATTACATTCTTATCAAAAACCAAATCAATAAATACAGTATGCATTCTAATTTGAAAACCAAATTTTACTACACTTAAGAACTTTAAAAACTTAGAGAAGAAAGGATCACATACCTGAAATAATTGGAAAATCACCTAAATTATTACATACCTCAATGCTTGGTCATGTGACATGGTAATTCTAAGAAGCCAAGACTTCCAAGAACAGAAGGAGCCCTGTGGACTGAGGTGAGACATGGAAAATTTTGTATCTTTGTTCATCTATTCTATACATTTCAAACGCTGACAATGGCAGACAAACTCACTTGGGTATGTGTGTTGCATCCTGGGCCTCGGATGTGTTTATGATCATGGAAGATCAGAGCTGTGCAGAGAATATTCTAAGTGAATGTCTTAACCATCAGACCCTGTCTGAAAACTTGTCATGTTGGGCCCTAGGAAGAGAGCAGTGGCTGGTACCAAGTCAATCTAATGATAAAAATAACCAGGGCTGGGAAGATGGTTCTGCAGTTAAAGGCATAGCAAGCGTGCTAGCCCATGTTCAATTCCAAAGCCACCCATGCAAGATAGAAAAACAGTACAAGCATCTGGCATTGGCAAAAGGCTCTGATATTCACATACATACAAACACACATACACACATCAATAAAGAAATAACAAAAAGAAATAATTCACACCCAGGAATCTCAGAGACTAAAACTGGTACCAAGACCAACCACAGCCATAGCCAAGGCTATCTGTAATGCAGAGAAGGAAGTGGTTGGCCTGAGGACAGGTGCCCTAGAAGCAGAGCTGAGATGGGGACTTGCTCAGTGGAGCTAAACAAAGAAGGAAACCAGGTCAAGTGGTGGTTTCTGCTGACATTGACCAGAAGTGATTCTTAAGTGTGTCTAGAATATGAACTGCTCCAAGAAAATCTTTAAGCATGGTTAACTAAATTCTATATATTTAAAGTAATCTCCTGGGTTACAGGTATATCTCTGTGGTAAAGTGCTTGCCTCGCAGGTACAAGGCACAGGCTTGATCCCCACACCACAAAAGCATAACAAAATAAAGAGCTACAAAGTCCTCACAAGCTAAAAGATGAACAGAGAGAAACCAGGAGTGAATAGCTCAGCCTGAGTGTGTACATAGAAAAGGTGATTTAAACAGACTCACTCTTTGTCCTTTATATTTATATTTTAAAACAAAACAGCTATGAAGCCAAAATGGATTTTAGAATTCCAAGGAAAATTTGCTTATTGAAAAAAACTTTTGTTTTAATATGAAGACGAAATATCTTAAATGATGATTCCTTAATGTTTTGATCAGGAAATAGTAACATTCAATAAATATGAACTCTGCATGTTCTGGCCAAAGTATTTAGGGAGAGAAGAAGAGCCCTGACCAGAAATGATTTAGATATTTACAATCCTGGAGGTCAGAAATTCTATGTGACTAGGCAACAATGAAAATTGTTTTGACTGGATAAAAAGAGGAATCTCTTTTCAGAAAGAGGAATCTCTGAGTTTGAGCTCACTCTGATCTGGAGGCAGCTTTTTGCCTAACGACCTACTTGACACTCTATCTAGGACATCTGGATTTGTCTCTTTTCAATTTGTCATAGGATCATCTCATTGAACCCTCCCACGGTCTTCTGAGGCATCCTGTCATTTGTCTTTACACACGAGTAAACTGAGATGGAGAAGTTAAATGACTAAATCCTAGGAACTCACAGACCTGGGATTAGTGTCTAGCTCCAAAGTTCAAGTTCATGCCATTGACCTCTATGACGTATTGTCTCTTTAAACACAATCCTAAGAAGTCACACTATTGGCAGTGCTTCAAAACGTTGACATGTTTGTGTTATAATTAGTATAATTGGTCAGCACTTTTATAACATAGGCACAGATAAACACATGAAAATTGTTCCCTCACAGTTCTAACGAGGGTCTGAGCAAAGGGCTCCGGGGACAAAGAGCTTGCTCGGCAAGAATGAGGACCTCAGTCCAGACTGCTCCATCCCCACAGTAGAGCCAGATGTGGTAGAGACAGGAGGATCCCTAGAGCTGGCTTCCAGCTAGTCTAGCCTAATTGGTGAGTTGCAGGTTTAGTGAGAGACCTTGCCTCAAAAAATATGGTGGAGAGTAATTGAGGGAAACACCTGATGTTGACCTCTAGTCTCCACATCTGTACACACATGTGCAGGCACATCCATACACATACTGTGCCTGCAGATTCACACACACACTACACATACATACATATACCGAAATGAAAAAAAGGTCTGTCAGCTCTTTTATTATTCTTTCCTCTCTGGTTTGAAGGAAAAAAACAAACAAACAAAAAAAACCCCCAAAAGACAAATTCTTCAGGAATCCAACAAGCTAGCAACTCAAGGGTATTTCAGACACAAATATTTTTAGTCCAGCTCCAAATAGGCATGTACTCAAGGAATACTTGCTGACTGGGGGTAATTAAACAGATTTTCATGATCGACACGGCATGAGAACTAATTGCAAATCCTATTTGAGGAACCACTTGATGAAGCAAAGCAGAGAAAAATGGTCTGGTCTGAAAGCAGTTGATGGTATTGTCATTGGTGAGCCTGGGAGGGAGCGGAGAATATTGTTGAGTGCAGAAAATATACAGACAAGATCTGAATAGAATTTCTTCTACTTAATAATTTTTGAAAACTTTTTTTTATATAGTTGGCAGATTAAATGCTATAGAACTTGTTTTGAGTCTTTGCCAGCTGCTTCACTGGATCTCCACACGAGTTTGAAAATGCAATGGTAGCCTATATGGTAAGTGTATCATAATTGCATTGCCCACATTGACTACTTCAGCGTTAAAAACTGCTCAGATGACATTCTTGAAAATTGTATTGTGACAGGAAGGAATCACATGGTTGAATTTCAAGGGAGCACAGGGAAACAGAGAAGGGCGGCCGTTTAGTAGATGGTAGCGCTGAACTGGTATTCTTGAGAAATAACTGTGGTCTTTTCAATGTTTAATTGAAATGCAGCCATCTGAGAGTCTGTGGGTATTTGGGAAGTCAGATTTTCTTATTTAAATTGTGCAGAAATTGACAGATTCCAAACAAATACAGAGAGTAATCGTTGGAGAGCATGCAATCACCTGACAATATGGAAATCACAAATTATAATATTTGCCCCAGACTAAATGGAATATGCAAAAGAACAGCCACACGTTATAGTAGAGCTCTTGTATTCCCCAGGCAGCCACCGTTAGCAAGCTATTCTGTCACAGTTGCCTACTTGCTCAGTTAATAATAAAGGCAGAGAATTAAGTCTAGAATGAATTATAAAATTCTCTTAAAGTTCAATTTTTACATAAAACGCCACAGGGAAGTATCAAAATGCTCTGGCAACCAATGACATAAATCTTTCTAAGTGTCTGTATCAAGCTTACCAAACAGTGTAACTCTTTTACTATAATGCTTTTATTTATGACGGCGCCCTTTTCTCTGATCCGTTTCCAGACTGTTACTGTACGCACAGTGATCTTGGTCCTTAAGAAACAGAAAATGTAGCTCCATTGGAACTGCTTTTACAACCTTGATATTATCTTAATAAGATTGTGCCTCGTTGTGTTTGTCTGTGGAAAGTGATGTGGAACGCAATACTGGTTGGGATGCTGATATTGATCCATTATTTACACAACAGAGCTTTGGTATTGCTGCGTGGTGTTCCCCGCTTACAAGGTCTTAAATTCAGTGTTTTGAGAGATATACTAAGCCAAGCACAGGGATCTTTCTGGAAAGTTTATAGCCACATTTCTCCATTTCGAGACAACAGTCACTGTGAGCTGATGTCCTCAGCTATCCCTTGACTATTTCTAAAGCTTCTCTAACCATCTTCTCATCTTCCATGGTTTCCATGCCTTGTTCATTCCCTCCTCGCCAGTTTCTCCTCTAGTGAAAGACACAATGAAGGTAGGGTGTCACCTTTAGGTGGGTCTGGGAAGTCTAATCAAAGCTTGTAGGGAAATCCCTGGATTTTGTGGAAGTTGAAATTACCCTTTTTTTCCCTGAGAAGCTAGAATTGCATTATTCAGTGTAAGAGTTCATGGCCCAAGTCTCAACGCTTGATGTGGGAAAACTTTCTTTATTCATCAGTGTCTCACCATTGCTATCGTTATCTTTACTGATCTTTCCTCTAAATCTTTGTCTCATAGTTCCTCCTCAGATGAAATTAGAACTTTATATTTTTCCACTGCACATCTTCTAAAGCAAATGAGCCACGTAATATTTCTAGAGATGGTATGCCAACCCAAGGGAAGCGTCTGCAATGTAGAGACAGGCGAGAAGCTAAGACCGAAACAATGTCCCAGAATCAGCCTTCAGAGGACCACAGTGACCACCAGTCCTCACTGCTCAGGCAGGAAAGGTTTGCAATCGTTCCCAATCGTTGCCTCTGAAAGAGGAATGCGCTTGTTACAGAGATCCCAGAGCCAAGGAGACAACCAGGGAGTCTTTATCTGCCTTCTAAGACATGCAGAACTGGGCACCAAGACAAGACTAATCAAGAGGAGAAGAATGGAGTTTTCTAGCTTTCTAACAACGTTAAACAGATCCTGTCTGAACAGCCCACCCATGTCTCCCCTCAACTCACTCCTGGTAATCTCTAAAATGCAGAAAAGCAGGAAACTGCCCTTAATGGAGAAAAAAAAGGAACCAGAAAGGAATTTATTTTTGGTGTATTATTGCTGCAGTGCCGAGAATTAAATGTAGGCAAGTGGATATGAGTAAGCTGAAATCAGTAAGGCAGCTACTAACCATGCTTGGTGGCTCACTCCTGTAATCTCAGCACTCGGGAGGCAGAGGTTAGCAGATCTCTGTAGGTTCAAAACCAGCCTGGTCTACCTAACAAGTTGCAGGCTAGCCAGGGCTGCATAAGCAGACCCTGTCTCAATTAATAAATAAACTAATTAAAAACTCAATTCAGTAAGCACCTACTATTATATGACACTCTTGCATGTGCCATAGTAAAAAGGAAAGATACTAAGTCTCAAAAACCAACACTTAAAAGTCAGTAAATGGAATAAATGGAGACGTGAGCCCATCTAGCAAGGCTGACTATGCTCTCCTCTGGGCTATGTGAGAGGCTGCTGGCTCGAGAAAATGTTGGGGGAAAAAAGGTTGAAGTTTAGCAATAGATGGCTGAAGCTTTCTCAGCATGGATGGAGGAAGAGTGACCGAAGGTTCCTCTGATGGACATCAGCGAGAATGTCAGTAGGGACGCCGTGTGCACACGTGCATGTGATGAACTCAGTGGGATCATGGATGAAATTTCCACTTACAGGCTGCTGCAATCAGCCTTCTTGCTGCTTCGCAGAAAAGAACCCAACCAAATAAATGTAGCTTGTGGAGGAAATGGGTTGATTTTGGCTTACCAACTCGAGGGGAAATTCCATCATGGCAGAAAACAATGGCATGAGAGAAGGGTGGACATCACCTCTGCCACAGCACTGCAAACAGTGACAAGGGGAAGCTGGCTATGACCTCCATAAGCCCGCCCCCAACAACACACCTCAGCAAGGTTCCAATTCCCAAACTGCCATCAGCTGGGGATCAAACATTCAGAACACATTAAGTTTATGGGGTCACCTGAATGAAACCACTACACAGGTCTAAGACGCTTATGGAAGGAAATGGAGCTGAAGGTGGAAACCAATTATAAACATGTTTGGGGGCTGGAGAGATGGCTCAGTGATTAAGGCACTTGCCTCCAGTGCCTAAGGCCCCAGGTTCAATCCCCCAGGACCCACATAAGCCAGACCCACAAGGTGGTGGCCCTGGTGCTCTCTTTCTCTCTCTCTCTCTCTCTCTCTCTCTCTCTCTCTCTCTCTCTCTCTCTCTCTCTTTCTCTCTCTCTCTCTGATTGAAAACGAATAAATAAAATATAAAAATACATGTTTGGTTCTGTGCAGTAGGAAGAAGTTCTGATAATACCAGATGATTCCCTCCTGACAACTTTGGAAAGGGGAAATTTTTGAAAAGTACTAGAAAAAGACATCTAGATGAACCTAGAAGTAGGCAGATGAACCTAGACTAGGCAGAGAACTACTTGCTATCAGAATTTAAAACATAGGCTGTTGACTGAATTGGTTTTCCTCTTGTTCTATAACCCCTTCCCCCCAAGAGCACAGAAACCACGTCTATTCCTTCCTCTCTCCGTTTCCAAACGAATGTCAGAGCTGTGTTTATTTTTCTCAAGTGTATGTCCATCTCCTTTAGAAACAAGCCAAGGGAAGCTTCTGCAATGTGGCCTTGGGCTCACCAATGGGCCCGACTGGCTGACCAGGGAGCTCCAGGGACCCATCGATCGCCACCCCCTCAGTACTGGGCTTACTGGCATGAGCCACCCACTCATCATTTTTACATGGGTTTGGGGGATCAAACTCAGGTCTTCATACTTATAAAGCAAACACTTTACTGACTGCTATTTTCCCAGGCCCAGAGATACATACCATTTCATCAAGAACCCATCAATTTTTGGCAAACAGGAGCCCCTTCCTGCCTGTGTCATTTCTGAGTATGCACAGAAGAGATCCAGCAAAGTCTCCAGTCGCCCATGACCTAATTAGCCGTCTAGTGCTTAAGGTACCTGGGAATTACTCAGCTAGAAAAGTACTCCAACACCCTCATTGTCCCATTCAAAGTCTTCGATGTAATTTACATGGAGGGACACTGCACGGTTCATTTAATTACCCCGCCATCTTAACTGAATGCTTTTGGACTTAATTTTATCTCCATGAGTCTAAAGTATCGAGAGACCTTCTCATCAACATGGTGTTGCCTCTGATAGCTTCAAAGAAGGAGCCCCAGGGGTAGAAGATGGTGATTTACAGAAGCTAACAGTGCAACAGAGCAGCTTCGGCACCAGAAGTTCCTAGGGCTTAATTACTAACTTTAAGATTTAAGTCCCAGTTAGACACTGAGCAGCACCCACCAGAGGAAAAGGGGTGAAGAAGTATGGTTGAACAGCTGACAAATGACACATAGGACACTGCCATTATTCTGTCTTCATGGCCTAGAAAGACATCGACCTAAATAAGTCATTGTTCTTTCCATGGCCAGTTTGGTGCATAATTTCTGTGACCTCAATTTAACAACAACAACAAAATCACTGAATTCAACTAAAATGTTGTACCATGGAGGGTTGCAAGTCTAACGTCCCTCTAAGAAGATAGGAAGAGTCGAGGGAGACAATTCAGTCAGTAAATGGTTTGTTTTGCATGTATTCAATTCCTAGCACGCACACACACACACACACACACACACACACACACACACTCACAATGCTGTATATGGTAGCATGTCCCTATACATAATCTCAATCCTGCAGAGGCAGAAATAAGAGGTTCGTTCGGGCTCATGGCCAGCTGTCCGCCCAGCTGATGAACTCCAGGCCAATGAGAGACCCTGTTGGTTTTCGTTGTTGTTATTTGTTTTGCTTTGTTTTTATTTTTCAAGGTAGGGTCTCACTCTAGCCCAGGCTGACCTGGAATTCACTATGTAGTCTCAGGGTGGCCTTGAACTCATGGTGATCCTCCTACCTCAGCCTCCCTGAATGCTGGGATGAAAGGCATGCACCACTACACCTGGCTCGTCGTTTTTTAAAATACTTTTGTTTATTTATATTTATTTATGAGAGAGACAGAAAGATGGAGAGAGAGAAAGAAAGAGAGAGAGAGAATGAATGTGCCATCACTTCCCGACACTGCAAACAAACTCCAGATGTATGTAGCACTGTGTGAATCTGGCTTTATGTGGGTACTGGGGAATCGAACCCAGGACATCAGGCTTTGCAAGCAAGTGCCTTTAACCACTGAGCAATTTTGAATTTTATGCCCAAGAGAGATCCTTCTTAAAGGGAATGGACTGTACTCCAGGGGGTGTGCATGTGTGGCTATACCTGTGGAGGCCAGAGGTTGATGTCACGTGTCTGTCTGTCGCTCTCCACCTTACATTTTGAGACAGCATCTTTCACTGAACCCAGATCTGTTAGACTAGCTTGCCAGCACATCCAGGGGGCTTCCTGTCTCTATTTCTCCAGCACTGGGATTAAAGGGGTTCGCCACCATGCCTGACATTTTACATGTGTACTTGGAGTCTGAACTTGGGGCCTTAGGCTTGTGCAGCAAGCCCTTCACCTAATACTGATGTATCAATAAGGAGACATATACTGCTTTCCCCCAGTTCTAGTAAAATAACATGAACTCACTAATAGTGAAATAACAATGGAATAACACTGCCCATGTCTGACCGAGCAGGGCTTTGAAAGTGCCCTTCGTGGCCAGTGCCATCCTCCCCTGGATTCCGGAGTTCATTCTTCTAATTCACAACCTCACAAAGCAATTTCTGGCTTCTGGAAAACTTGACATAAATCCTGGAGCCCATGATAGACAGTGAATGGACAATGAGCCCACGAAGGGCAATGTGACTCAGTTTTTCATCTGCAGAGGTGGCTTGTGGTCTAGTGCAGTTCCATTCTGCTGAATAATATTGTTCTCCACTTTCAAAACTTCTAAGTATTAAGAATTGAGATTTTTTTAGCATAATATTTAAGCATTTTTTCTTTTTGACAATTGTATACAAATATAATGTACTTTGAAAATATGTATCACCATTTCTATCTCTTATTCCCCTCCCATTAAACCCCTTCTTCATTCCAATTCATTCCCTTTCTATTTTATTTATTTATTTTTGTAACTCACTGAGTTTTATTGGGTTTCCTTGCATGGGCTTGGGTGAGGTTTTCTTAACTAGAGCATAGGCAATTACCATTGGCTAAACCACTGGAGATCCTGACTTCCTTCCCCCCCCCAGCACCCACCAACTGCAAATAGCTCCTCTGGGAAGGGTGGGGGGACCTCTTCCCTACCCATGACAGAATGTTAATGGTTCAATCAAGCAGGAAACCACAGAAGCTGTGAACTCTGAGACGTGCGCCATGTTATATCTAGAAAACAACATTTCACAGCACTCTTCCACCTACCCTAAATGGTTTTATATTTTAATTATTAGCTAAGAGACACAGAAGGAAGGGAAGAGACATTGAGTAAGGTGGTTCATCATGCCACACCTTCTCTGACATGAAAGATATGTATAGCTCACGGAATTGATGTCTAAGCCAAGCAGAGTCTTCCATTTTTAGGGAGTGCCATCTCTAGTACACCAGAAACTGCTTATTTTTCTTTTTCCTTAACTATTTTTTCAAATCACTATAAACAGTGTAATTGATACCACAAGTAGTTCCCATCCTCAATGGTCTTGGCAATCAGCTGAACAACAGGAGGTGTTAAAGGACACTGTTATTGCTCTTACGTCTTCTATGAATGAGTCTGGGCATGTTTGTGATCACAGGTTGGAAAAGCATCAAGTGAGTGTACCTGGGCAATATGCAGTGTGGGGGGTGATGTACGAATAGAAAAATAAAGCAGCAAGAGAGTTGACAAGGGAAGCCCACACTATAGATGAATAAATGGATCAGAGGGCTTGAGTTTTTGATAAAGACATTTACTAGGAGTGGCAGAAGGATTAGGTGTGTGGTTTCCAAACCTCAAACTCCTGTGTCAGGCGGGGGCAAGTGCAGGATGTTCGGGTCTGGCTGGGGACTTCATCTTGCAGACCTGGGGGCTATTGGAGATGGATTATAGTTTAGTGGAGAAACTGAATGATTGGAAGTGAGTTTGTACAAACTTTTATAATATTATGGGTAAACAGAGATAATGGGTCTTCAGTGTTTATTGAAACCCCTGAGTTCAATTACCATATAATGCCAGCATTCTCGAAACTGCACCTAAGATTATTCTCCTTAACTTCCATGGCTCTTTGTAGCTCAAGAGACCTTTGACTTCCCATTAGTTACTGTGTAGTGGTGCAGAAGGAGGGGTTCATTCTCCCAGCTGCTACTTCATGGAGGGATTCTTTTTCTTTTTTTTATTACACTGACCTTTTGAAAATGAGACAGAAGTTTCAAAAGTTTTATTAGATTTTTCTCTGAAAGGCTGTAACCTTGTTTTTGCTTCTTGATTTAGGAGGACATGCTTATTCTGCCATGCAGACCCTCACACTTCCAAAGGAGACCAGGGATGTGGGAGATTGCCTGGTGGTTAAAGCCGCTGACTTGCAAAGTGTGCCGGACCAGGTTCAATTACCCAGCACTCACCACTCATGTAAAGCAAGACACAAAATTGATGCCTGCCTCTGGTATTTGTTTGCAGCAGCAAAATATCCTGACACACACACAAACACACACACAAGTAAATACACACACATATACACACATATATACATATTCAGTATATATACACACATAAATATATACATACACACAACAAATACACACATACATATATACACACATAAATAAATACATGCATGAATATATACATATTCACAGACAGGTAAATACATACGTACACAGAGACATATATATGTGTGTGTGTGTGTTTATGCATATGTATAAAGGAGCCTAGTACAGAGAGTGCTCAAATGATATCTCCAAGGGGGATAAGACAGCCTTCCTTAATGTCATCATAGTGGGCAGGAGGAACCCAGGAGGGAGAGTGGACAAGAAGGGGTGACAAACCAGAGCAAGACACCTCCCATATGGAAAAGGGCCTTTGGCTGTGATTTTCAGCACACGAGCAATGGTCTACTACTATTCTTGGAGTGAAAAGAAAAAAAATACTATCAAATGCCAGTGTGTATGGTGCAGATATAGAGAAAGAGAGAGGCAAATGTTGCTATTGAAGGTTAGGTTAGCAGAAAGGAGGAACTGTGACGACAGCCAGCTTACCATTGCGGTAACAAAGTGTTAGGAAGTTGTGAATGGAATTTAGGCATCAAGTATAATTTTTTTCCTTTGCCAAAGAGCTCTAAATAGCTGACCTTTCCTTTGCTGCAACGCAGCTGCTGGGGTGTTCTTTCTCACAGTCTCAGGTCTGCTTACTCCATCTATTTTGGTAAATGTAACTTAACATTGGAAATGACAGTTTTTGAAAGAATCTCATGTTATGGAGAAAACATTTTGAAAATGGATCTTGGGGAATATTGTTATTCTGTCAGTTTTTTGAGGAAAAAGGTTTTAAGGGAATCACTGGATATTTTCATACGTTCGTACTTTAAAGCTTGGACACAGCTTGAAAATTTTAAACAATTGATTTTCAGAGGTTTGGACCCCATTGACATCTGAGAGAAGAGAAATTTCCAATTCAGATTTCAATAAATTATTGTATGCTTGATAGAAGGACCCCAAACCAAAGGTTTTAGTTCAACCAAAGACTTTCTCCACCTGGGTTCCAATAGCTACAAGATCCAGATTAGGAAATCCACTGAATTTAATCATAGATCTGAAAAAAGTGCTGAATTAAAAATTGTTCAGTTAAAATTTTCAAAAATACTGATATCTATTTAATCATATTGCCCTCCCTAAAATATGAGTAATAATTCCTTGGTGAAAACACAATTTCATGCCATCAACAGATCAACCATTATTAACATTTTAGCTCATCACGTTTAAGTTTTTAATTTGTGTGTATTTTGTGATTAACATAGCACATTCCCACATAAATATATGCATTTACATATAATATACATAATATACATATGATAATATACATATGATGATATGGGACTGTATATGTACATCTCCCTTACAAATAACATGTGCATGCGTATATATGTACAACTTAGAAATATAATCAGATGCTTCTTCACTTTATGAGGTACAGCTTGCTAAAATAATTATAGTTTGAAAATATTTTAAGTAAACAATTCATTTAATATTCTTTTTTAAAAAATATTTTATTTATTCATTTTCAAGCAGAGAGATAGAGAGAGAGAGAGAGAGAGAGAGAGAGAGAGAGAGAGAGAGAACACCAGGGCCACCACCTTGTGGGTCTGGCTTATGTGGGTGTGGGTCCTGGGGAACTGAATCCAGGGTCTTAGGCACTGGAGGCAAGTGCCTTAACCGCTGAGCCATTTCTCCAGCCCTTCATTTAATATTCTTAATTAGTCAAACATACCAGCTTAGCTCAGCCTGCTTTAAATGTACTCTGAACACTTACAGGAGTATACAGTTACATGAGTATACATTTTATAATGAAGTGTTGAGAATCCCTTATAGCTTATTCCTTGTAACACTGACAATACAGAGCACCACAAAGTATAGGTCATTCTCCTGTTCTAGTAGTTGATGGGGGATACTGCCTGCCCAGGATCATGAGAGAGAATTGTACAACATGTCACTAACTGAGGAAAAGACCCAAATTCAAACTATAGTTTCTGCTGAATGCACATTGCTGTTTTGCACATCATATACATACTTTGAGAATGCATTCTGAATGGCACTTTTCCCCAGAGCTTAGAGATCACTGATATGGAGGAAAGACTAGAGACAGGAGACACAACTTCTCAGATACAAATCACACAAGGGCATTTCAGGGCTGGAGTCGAAGAGGAATTGAACAGATTCTGTGAGGATGAAGGAGATGTGATTCCAATGTGACTGCCTGGAATGTGGCATAATAGACCCTCTGAAACTCGTGATGACTACTAGAAGGGACATTAGGAACCACCTGCTGCATGATTTAATTTTGTAGGTAAGGAAACTGAGGCCCAGGAGAGAATGGAGTTGTACCAGGTACTTAACGGAGCCAGCCCTAGACTTCATTGAGTGTGCTTTTTTTTTTTAAAGTATTTTATTTAGCTGAGAGAGAGTCAGATAGAGAGAGAATGGGCACTCCAGGGTCTCCAGCCATCTCTCTAGCATTTAACATTTATTCGTAAACAGAGCTAGAGAGAAGAGAGATAGACAGAAAGCATGAGCGTGCCAGGGCCTCCTGACTGCAAACCAACTCCAGATGCATGCATCTGGCTTTATGTGGGTACTGGGGAATCAAACCTGGGTCCTTAGGCTTTGCTGGCAAGCACTACAACCACTTAGCCATCTCTCCAACCCTTGAGTGTGCTTTAGAGAGTTCATATTAGCATTGGCTATAACTCCTGAAGAGGAAATTCTTATAACAATACTTCTTTAAGATCTCTGCAGAGCCATCTTTTAGTACGTTCCAGAGAACTTCTTAGCCAATCTCCCTTATAGCTTTCAAATATTTCCTTCTGAAAATCTAATAAATGGTCTTTCCAAATTTAGTATAACAGAAGCAAGCATCATCATGTCAGAGGGCACTTGTTCCAGAAGTATCTGTGTTGCTCAGTGCATTTTGTAACTAACAGAAAGGATTTGACATGTCGTGATGCGATCACTTATGGTGTTATGACACACTGTGATGGGGATTTTACTGAACTCTATCACTACTTCTTAGAAAGTTACCAAGAGACTCAATGCTACTGTTTTTGGGAGGGGGGCATTGGGGAATTGGGGATAACAACTTAAAATTGTTTGCCCACTAAATAATGTAACTCATATGGACAATAAAAATATTTTTATATATAAAATTTAAAAAAAAGAAATTAGGTACCGACACAAGACTTGTTCATACAGTGCCTCTACTTATCAACAATAAAATAAATCAATTTAAAAATGAAAAAATAGAACAGGTTATTGGCCAGTTTTTCATGGAGAACAGACCTGCCCATTTCTCCATGGGTTACTTGATGCAATGCAGTCTAGCAAGTCTGAAATGTTTACTCTTTGAGCTTTGAGAGCAAAAGTTTGCTTCTCCTTGTTTTGTTTCAAGGCACAGCAGCCCAAAGCATCTTTAGTTGATCATGGATCTTTTTCATTGATGGCTTGGTGCTGTCTCTCTGCTATTGATCTGTGGAAGTGAGCCAGCTTCTGCCATGATCGAGTTTCCCCTGGATTTAAGGCTCAGAGAAGGTAAGTGACTAAAGAACCCATGAGATGTCAGTCTCCTGGCTTCTTGCCTTGCCTCCCCCCTGTCACTGTGACGCATGAAGCTGGTGAATCTATCCCCTGGCATTTCTCCATCTGTAAATTGTGCGAACCTGCCTGAAGCCAACTGTCCTCTGATCGCTCAGACTAGTGACCAGGGAGCAGAGTTTTACTATGGTGATACCACCTGTGACCCTGACGCAGACTGAAGTTTTAGGGTGACTCAGCAGTCTTTCTTCAGTCCTCTACCCTCTGTTTGAGGATTTAGGTGTGAGACACTCCACAGCAGTGAATCTTTGTGAAGCTGAGGTGTTATGGTTGAAATCATCTCTCAAATAAAACACAGGGAATCCATTTGAGTTCCCAATTCAAAGAAAGAGAAATATGAAAAATATCCACCCAGGAAAGTAGCTGCTAGTTTCTTTGCAAACTTCAGATGGCTGCTAGTTGAGGGGTACTGCCAGTCGAGAGCCCCAAAATCTCAAATTCCTCTCTCATTATGGCCTGACAAAAATGATTGGAAACAGTTTGGTTGAAACAAGAAATTAGTGCTGATTCCAGATGTATATATACTTCCTGGCACAAATGAGTCACTGTTCTTTCTTTGCATGTGCATATGTGTGCATGTCTGCATGTTTTTAGACATGGATATGCAGGCATGTCTACATGCATGTGGAGGCCAAAGGTTGATGTTGGATGTCCCCACCTTATTTTCCAAGACAGGTTCTCTCAGCAAACAGAACTCACCTTTTGGCTAGACAGACTAGCCAGAAAGCCCTGGGTTTCCTCCTGTCTCCTCCCCGCCACCCCCCAGGGCAGAGATGGGTGATAGGCACATGCCACCAAGCTTGAAATTTTTATGTGGGTGCCGAGGATCTAAATTCAGATTCTCATCCTTGCATATAGTCCCCGATAATTATTATGAATTAAAAATTAATTATGTGTATATGTGTTTCCTGGCTTATGGCAAGACTAACTCTTGGGAAGAGAAGCCCTTCTCGGTGTGATGAGGATCAAGTCTTGACTGGGATGCTGTCGATGAGTGACGATGATACTCATACATTCTCTTAGAGGTTCGGAACCTCTGGGAGCACTCACAAACCACAAGCCTATGAAAATGATGTGTAAACCCCGGCTGCAAGGTGGTATCGAGTGGAATAAAATCTGATGCAAGAAATATATCGAAATGTGCAAGACTATCAGATGGAACCATTTTGGGACATATAAATAACAGGACAATGAATGGTTCTTGAATAGTTGCTTTTCCAAAGATCAAGGCAAATAATTACCTGACTTTACAAACACGTAAGTTCATGGAAGAATCCTGTTTGCATTTGGGAGAGAAATAAAGGTTCTCACTATTCAATCTTTGCTAGATGAAGTCACAGGTCATAGTGAGGGTTGGGATTTGAAGCCTAATTCTTAGAAAAATCTTCACAGAAGATTTCTACATTAAATTAGTAACATATATTTGATTTTTGTCTATAATCTTGAGGGAACAAATGGATGGTGTGAAAGAATAGCAGGAAATTGATTCAATTACAGAAATTACCTCTTTGCAGGAATGCTGTTTAATCCACAGTGTGATGCAACTGTGAAGAGACAGTCAGTGCTCTACAAATAACTGATGAAACTGTGAATTTAAGCTTTGTTCAAAAAGACCTTTCAAACCCTTGCTTGCGTATAAAACTATGAGAGAAAATATCTCACCCCACAGTGGTCCAGTGGCTCTGGAGAAAGTATCAGTCATGCCTGGTCAACCGCTTTAATAGATATCATCAATAGAGTTCTCGTTTAATAACTGATTTGTTGCTACTGACAGTGAGTGAAAAGGGAATATATTTCACCCAGATATACTAAGTATTTCAGGGGAATCTTGACAGTCATCTTCACTCCCCTACTTACGTCTTTCAGTTGCTTCTGGTACATAGGTAGAGCTCAACAACCTTGGCCTATGAAGCATCCTCAGCTCCATGTGTTTACTCCAACCATGCTACTACCCCTGAGCATCCTGATGCAACAAGTTCCATCTGGTGTGGAGTGTTTGGGCATACAGTTCTCTTGGAAGTATCTAGCCTCGTCTTCCCTTGTGTAGCGCATCCCCGTGCATCCCATGGATGTAGACTTTAAGTTCACACCTTAGCTCAAGGGCCACTTGTTTTAATGACTTTTACATCACTGTGATCAATACTTGATTAACAGCAGCTTAGGGAGGAGAGGTTTACTTTCACTCACACTCCGGGGGTGCCTGGCAGTGGAGTGACTCTGTCTGGGATCGAAGGAGCTTGTGCAATTGATTAGATCTTTATGAATCAGAAAACAGGGAGCTCAGGCCAGGGGTGGGGATGAGCTAAAACTCTCAAAGCCACTCCCCATAGCGAGCCGTTCCTACCCCAAAGGTTCCATAACCTCCCAAGATGACACAGCCAACTTGAGACCAAGGGCCCATGAGCCTGTAGGGGACATTTCACATTCAAGCCATAAAAACACTTTTCCACAGAAGGTTTCTTTGATGTCCACCAAGACCTGATCAAATCCCTCCATTACAATATTATAGTCCAATTTTCCCTTCTGCCAAAGCACTCCTGTTAATTTATAATTATAAGTTTATTAATTTAACAATTTAGTTAGACTAAAAGCTAAGGGAAGAGGCTATATCTAGTACATGTAGTTAAATAAATGTTTTATTTTTTTTCAGGAAATAAATGAAATGTAAGCCTTGACTAAATTCAAGTTTTCCTAAAAAAGATCAACAACGTTAATTAAAGAGAAGACATGTCTTAAAGAATTCAGATAAGAGAAGATTTAGAATGTAAAGATATATATATATATATATATATATATATATATATATATATATATATATATATATATATATATCTTTATTTTATTACAAAGAGCATGCTGTCTTTGCTCTCGAGTGCCTATGATAAATCATTGTGGTGGAGAGGTCTTGAGAAGATGACAGAGCAGGGAACAGTGGAAATTGGTGCCCTCCACAGGAATTCATCTGGCATATTCTGACACATAGAATTATTTTGGAGTGGAGTCCATGGAATGATTTCACTTTCCAGTAATTTCAATTGTAACAGCTGTCCTCCCCTCCTTTCCCTACCTCAGCCCCGTGGTGGGTGCCTGAGCATGTCTTTAAGGCATAGTCTTCACACACATACAGGAGCCAGGATGAGCAAAAGGGACCTTGCCTCACAAATATTGGGGATCTGTACTCTGATGACTGACTGCTCCTTCGGATTAGTTATGCACAAGATAGGAAGCAGTGACTAATGTCACCGTACCTCCTGCATTGTTGCAAGGCTCAGCCTCCAAATGAAGGCTCCAGGATCCAAAGGACTGGTTCCCTTACTGTTCTTTACTTCATTTTCTCTTCCTTTGGGAGCTAGACAAACATTAGGGCCTTAAAGAATGAGTATATACGCAGAGAAAATTAAAAAGTGACAGTGTATACATATGGTTAGGCTCAGAAAAGACCTTAGAAATTAAGTTTATCCTGGCTAATCTTTTTTTTAATATTTTATTTATTCATTTTAAAGTAGAGAGAGACACAGAGAGAGACACAGGCAGATAGATAGATAGAGAGAGAGAGAGAGAGAAAGAGACATAGAGAGCGCACCAGGGCCACCACCCTGTGGGTCTGGCATATGGGTACTGGGGAACTGAACCCAGGGCCTTAGGCACTGGAGGCAAGTGCCTTAACTGCTGAGCCATCTCTCCAGCCCCTATCCTGGCTAATCTTAATATAAAGGCAACTTGCACCAACACCCCCCCCCCCACACACACCATAAATAAGAGCTGTGGAGATAAGATGTCGAGGCAAGCCTAAGAACCTATGTAGAAAAGCCAGGGGTAGCTGTGCTCACTTGTAATCCCAGCACGGGGGGGGGGGGGAGGCAGGGACAAGGAGCCCTGGGGCTTGCTTACCAGCCAGGTCCAAACTTGGAGACTTCCAGGCCAATAAAAGATCCTGTCTTGAAAAAAAGGCGGATGGTGCCTAAAGAATGACAGCAAGGTGGTTTTCACAAACAGTACACATATGCATCTGCACCTTAACACACACACACACACACACACACACACACACACACACACACACACACACACACTCACACAATTCAGAGAGCCCAGAGAAAACTGGAGAATTTGACTTCCCAATGTACCACATTATCAGATTAAAATATCCAAGTTTCAATCAAGATATAACAAGCCATACAAAGAAACAGGGGAGCAATTATCCATTGAAAGGAGAAGGACCCTAATGGCAGAGCCACTAAGACAAAGATTTTAAAATCCAGCAGATCTAACAGAAGTTCTACAGAGCATCAAAAAGACATCCAAACAAAATGGAAATACCAATGAGAAGCTAGAAAACCTGAAAAGAAAGTCCTAAAACTTAGGGAGCTTAAAAGTTCAAGAGAACATCTTAGTAGACAGATTGAAAAAAAATTTTTTTTTAATTGAACGAAACCAAACAGACCCATAGTAGGCCATCCAGCATCAAGGTTGTTCTCTGGCCTTCACAAACACATACACACATGCATTTGCACCTGCACACAACATCTGCATTTCAGGAAGCAGGTGGGAGAGGGCTCCTTATTCTTGAGACAGGAGTTCTTGCTGAAGCTGGAGCTCACTGATTTGGATAGACTAGCTATCCAGTGAGCCCAGGAATTCCCAGTCTCTGCCCTCTCAGCACAGGCGTTACAGCTGTGAGACACCACACCCAGCATCTCATGTGGATGCTGGGGATCTGGACTCAGGTCCTCAGTCTTACACAGAAAGCTCATAAGTCAATCGTCCTCATTCTTAGCCTTGATTTCTAAACTTATGCTTTCTGAGTGATTTCCTTAGTCATAAGCATCAAAATGTTTCTCTTTGATTTCCTCTCATCTATTTCTGGTGTGTGTGTGTGTGTGTGTGTGTGTGTGTGTTTTCACGTGTGAGGGTGCACACATACCCTGGCATGTGTGTGGAGGCCAGAAGACAATATTGGGTGTCAGTCCTTGCTTTCTACCTTGTTTGAGGCAGGGTCTTTGGTTGCTTCTGTCAGGCTAGTTGGCCTGCAGTCTTCTGGAAGGTTCTATTGTTTTTGCCTCCCTTCTCATTGTAGGCGCACTACAGAGTTTATTTTTTATGTGGGTTCTGGGGGTCTGAATTCAGCTACTCGCCTGCGCAGTGAGTGCTTTATCTACTGAGACATCTCCTCAGCCGTGTTCTGTTCTTGAAGTGATTGTGTTTTCATTGTAATATTTGTACTTTATTCTCTTTAATACTCACTTCACCATACTTCATTTCTCCCGATTCTTGTTTTGTAATTTGTTGCTATTTTTAAAAATATTGTTTTTACTTTATTTGCAAGGAGAGAGAGAGAGAAGAAAGAGAGGAGAGAGAGAGAGAGAGAGAGAGAGAGAGAGAGAGAGAGAGAGAGAGAGAGAGAGAGAGAGAGAGATGTGCCAGGGCCTCCAGTCACGGCAAATGAACTCCAGACACATACACTTGGGTACTAGGGAATCGAACCTGGGTCACTCAGCTTTGCAGGCAAACACCTTAGCTGCCAAGCCATCTTTCCTGCCAATGATTTAAAATTTTTGATGTATGTCATTCTTAGCACAGGGTTGGTTTTGCCATTTGTTAAAGAAGTTGTGTTAAAAGACAACTTATGGCTGCTTTGATTGCCTATCAAGTTCATAAATATGTTTATGGTATTCTTCCACATGACAGCCATTGTTCCCATGAAAATCTTAATAACTCAAATTAAGAATGGTGACATTGAGGATATTCCAGATATAATTGAGAAGGGAGCAAAGGTATGTCAGATTTCTTGCTTGAAAATGTCATTTGTATTCTCTTAGCTCTGTTTCTGAGAACAAAGCCTGGCTTCACTAGGCAGGTCCCAAGGTGGGAAGGCTCCTCTCACCTTACTTTTTGGGGTGTGTGAGTACATGTGTGTGTGTGGTATGCTGTATGTACGTGTGTGTGTGCACATGTGATTGCATGTATGTGCATAGGCAGATGTGCATACCCTGTGTGTGTGGAGTCAAAGAAGGACTTCAGGTGACTTCCTGGGTCACTCCTCTGCCTTTCTTTCTTTTCTCTATCTTTCTTTTCTTTCTTTCTTCTTTTGTTCTTTCTTCTTTCTTCCTTCCTTCTTCCTTCCTTCCTTCCTTTTTCTTTCTTTCTTTCTTCTTTCTTTCTTTCTTTCTTTCTTTCTTTCTTTCTTTCTTCCTTCCTTCTTTCTTCCTTTCTTTCTTCCTTCTTTTTCCTTCCTTCCTTCTTTCTTTCTTTCTTTCTTTCTCTTTCTCTCTCACTCTCTTTCTTTTTCAGTGCATGCTGGGGATTGAACTTGGCTCATGCTTTGTTTCTGTAGTTATCTCAGAGATCTTCCAGATCAAAACTCCTAGGAGACTTTCCAAAGAACTTTTTGAAGAACATTCTAGACCTCTACATCCAATGGGGAGTGCTGCAGCTCATCTTGGGACTCTAGAGGTTCCTAGCAAGAACACTGAACTCCCCCCCCCCATTGGGGATGGGAGGAAGTGGTGTTGCAAGGGAGTGGCAGGAACCTGTGTCTAGAACACTAGAAAGAGAGCTGGTTACTGACCATATGTCATGTGTCAGGTGTCTCCACAGTGGCTTTAAAATATGTGGCTGGCCGGGCATGGTGGCGCACGCCTTTAATCCCAGGACTTGGGAGGCAGAGGTAGGAGGATTGCCATGAGTTCGAGGCTACCCTGAGACTACACACTGAATTCCAGGTCAGCCTGGGCTAGAGTGAGACCCTACCTCGAAAAACCAAAATAAATAAATAAAATAAAATATGTGGCTATTTACTGGTTGAATAACTCAGCAAAGGAGGTGGAAAATAATTACATCAGTTGCCCAGGCAGATATAATTAGGATGGGGTGGAGACTGGACTCAAACCGGGGCTGAGCATCTTAGCCTTATCAGGACACTGGCTGCCACAGACATGCACGTGTATTTGTAAAATCTGTGAGAAAGACATTGCTAATCAAAAATGAGAAGCAAAAGTTTGTTTGCACCCCATTCTTCCTCTTTATCAGCCAAAAATTCTCCCCAAAGCCAATGGAAAGTCTGTATTACAGGTGTAAAGGAAAGCCATATTCCATATCCCTTGAGCTTTGATTCTAGCAGAAAAAAAAAAGCAATAAACCCATTCCCTTCCCAGGCACAGGTTCAAAGAGTTTGCTTATAAGATGCCATCCTATTTTATGGCTTACATGGCTGCCACGGTATTTATTCTGAAAAGAAAACATTTTTTTTTTGTAGCCATTTCAGGAACTCAGAATGGTCATGGGATCAGAGTATCCCAGGCCATTTTGTTACATAATGATTTCAGCATTTATGAAAGAGACTAATGACCAGAATTGCTATCAACGATTGCCGCGGAAAGCATGCCAGTTGGAAATTGGATTTTCCTCTTCTCTCGCTAATGAGCTCTTTTCTCAAGGTGCCAAGTCTGGATGCGGGAAGGGAGATTGGCAATTCTTTCTCTGTGTTTTACACCCACTAATGCCTGTTTTGAAATGTGAGCAACATCTCTGTGACAAGAGGAGGCTATGGGAAACCTTCAAAAAATTGTTGGAGAAATGGTTTAGCTGGGTATACCTCAACAGCTTCAGAAGTGGAATATTTAATTAGACAAATTGTGAAGTGTTTTTTCAAGTGTATGAACACGTGTCACGACAAAGAATTCTTTTTGTTTATTTCACAACTCTGATGCCATTCTCTGGAGACAAAGTGTCAGAAGGTTCTAGAAGAGTTGCTTTTGTGGTACCATGGCTGCTGGTTTGTTCTTTAGGTCCCATGGAAAAACAGGGAGGGGGGAATGTTTCTGCATGGGAACTGGATGGGAACTGGATGGACGCGGGAATGCCTGTTCAATAACAAATGTTACTCCTTGGCTGGAAAAGACTCATGGTGAAAACATGCGTGATGGCTCACACCTTTAATCCCAGCACTCGGGAGACAGGGGTAAGAGGATCGCCATGAGTTTGAGGCCAGCCAGAGTCTACATAGTGAATTCCAGGCCAGCTTGAGCTAGGCCCTTACCTCAAAAACAAAACAAAACAAACAAAAGACTTATGTTATACATGCATCAAAAAATAAGTGTAGTGACAGAAGCATTTGGGGAAAGTGGTTCTCTGACTTGGATGGAGGCAGCAATCACGTCATTTCAGCGGCTGATCCTGTGCTCAGGGGAGGTGGTGATGAGAGCCTGGGGAGCCTGGTTGGCTGGCCAGTCCTCTCCCATTCTCCGCTCTGCCCTGTATTGCTAATCTACTCATCCTTGCAACCTGACAATTTGTCTAAAAGCGATAAGGTATACTGGTAACTGCTTTAATGAGGTTCCTAGCCAGAACATTTTCCAACTCAAGCAAGATAAATGTAGGTCCAGTTTCAGAAATGATAGTGTCTGACAGTCGAGATGATGGGGGGAAGTGGTGATTTTCCCAGGAGACATCTGGGGCGGGATGGGGAGGGGCATAGAACAGGGAAGATATCAAGGCTATTTCTGAAAAGTTACTTTACAGGTAAATGGATATGGGCTTCTGACTAAAACTTCATGGATTCATTGATAACAGTTAGGTTTCATTTTCAACTTTTTTTTGGAGTTAAATCCAATACAGCTCATTTCTTAGAAAATATTACTGCACGCTTTGTCACGCTTTGACGCAAGTCATCCTGGAACTCCTCACTATGGTGTCTGATCTACTTAAATGTGCCAATGCAGTCTGCACAGAGTTGATTTGGGGACAACAGAAGCACCCGTAGTCATTTCACAAAATGAGCTCATGGTTTTTGTTAGCAGTATTATTGCAGGACGGCCCCTCGGTAGGAAGCACTGGGTTCAGCGCTTTGCACACCTGGCAGGTAGATGCTTTCGTGTTCCTCCACGTACCACACAAGGAAACCGAGATTCAGGCAGGCTAAATGACCACCTTAAGGCTGCAGACTTAGAAGCAGAGAAGCAGGCTGCCTTCCTGCAAGCTTGCATGCTTTCCTTTATGAAGACAGACTACCCCATGCAATAGAGAAAGAAGATCTGAAATTAGAAGAAACAAAAGAAGGCAGAAAAATAAAACCACTCCTGGTCCCAATATAAATCAACATCATGTTAGTCTATTTCCTGCCATACTTTTACCCAAATGTGTCTTTTCTTTCACCTTTGTGTGGTTGAATTGCTTTTGCTATTGGCACCTCATGAGCTATATATGTGGAAACAGGGCAGAGGAAAGAACCACTACATTGATGAAGAGCCCCCCAAATGCTTCCTCGAAGCCCTATAAAACCTCACTCACTTAAGGAAATCAACAACAAAATAAATCCAAAAGGGCAGTAAGGGAAAATGAAATGGAGATTGTTTAAGTCATGCGGCAGTTAGCTTCGGGTTCATATCTCTTCTGAATCACGTTGTGACAACTTCCAAAATTTCAACAAATATCACAAATTCAGTGGTTAATAGTTCCTTGGTAAGTTAGATTGTAATAGTTCCCTTTAATACAAAGCATTGCCCAGGAAGAAATATCAATAGGAAAATTGTGCTTCATCTACCGTTATTTATATTATTTGTTTGGTTTTGCCTCTTTTTTTTTACAGTTATATTATGGGATAATTGGAATAGAAAAGCTGAACCTATTGAATATATATGACTTGAAGGGCTAAGTACATGGTGATGTGGTCATCACCACATTCAAGGTATAAAAGAGCCCATAGAATCCCACCGGAGTTCTGAGCTCACACAGGTCATGGAGTTTCAGAGCTTACTTTCGTGGAATTCTCTCTGGAACAGAAGTTTCTAAACATAAGGCCCTGGGTCCCTACAGATCTTGACAGTTTCACTGGTATAAGTGCAATAAGAAATGAGAATTTCTTAAAGTGAGATTCATTCTCTTGAAGGAACTATTTATTTTCAAATAGAATTCTTCTATTTATTCAGTGATAAGATTTGATTTTTAGCACCTTGACCGGAATGAAAATTCTATGGAAAACTCTTTAAAGCTTTTATTCCTTAAGAAAGTCCAGGAGCCTCTTGTGTGGCTCTTGGGGAACTTCCAGGCAAGGATTGGAAGGGAGACCCTGACGACCACAACCACAACAGGACATCAGCTAACATTGACATGCTTCTTTTGTGTCCGCTCTAACACCACAGAGACTAGTCCCAAGTAAAAGCCTGTGAGCTGGGTAATAATAAACCTGCTCTTTTTCTAAAGGGAGAAATCAAAAAGGCTGGGAAGTCGGCTTAGTGGATAAAATGGTTGTTGCCTAATCACAAGGACCTGGGTTGGATCCCTAGAACCCACATAAAGCTAAACAATGTGGCAGGCATCTCCCAGCAAGATGGGAGGAGAAGATGGGAGAATCTTCCAGAAGCTCACAGGCCAATTAGTGGTGAACAGCAGGAGGCTCTGTCTGTCTCCAGACAGACATAACATACAAGTAATACAGGAAATCAACAGAGTTCTAGAATCCTCAAGCTCCATCCTAGCTGAAGGAACGTCAACTGTAGCATTCTGCAGGGTAAGGATTCCTACTGATGGCCTTCCTCCTCGAGGAAGCTTATCACTCTCTAAGTCACGATACTGACTCAGATTTCCTTCCTCTTGATTTAGGACATAGTCCTTGGAAGTTATTCTGACACCCCCAAGGCAGCCCCCAAACCCCAGGGTCCACAGGAGGATTCATCCGGCCAGCCTGAGCATATGTACGCATCGGGCCACACATGAGAAACGGCCTCTCATTCCTTCTCCATCCCGATTTTCTATCAAAAGGAGATTTTCCAGTGTGCAAATTCGTCTCAATATTTATTTAGAACACGACTCTTCATTATTGTGTTCAGAAAGCTGCAAAATGTACTTTTCCTTCCTTCCTCATCTATGTGGGCACAGACCTCAGTTTCTTCACACATCAACAAAAATCCTTCTAAACATACATTGAATAGAAAGAAAACTTCATATTGAGAATAATATTAAACCTCAATATTAACTTTCTTTTTAAAAAAGATTTTATTTATTTATTTGCAAGCAGAGAGAGACAGGGAGAGAGAGAGAGAAAGAGAGAGAGAATGGGCACACCAGGGCCTGCAAGTGAACTCCAGATGTATGCACCACTTTGTGCATCTGGCTTTATGTGGGTGCTGGGGAATGGAATCCAGGTTGTTAGGTTTTGCAGGCAAGCGCCTTAACCGCTGAGCCATTGCTGCAGCCCGAATTTTCTTTATAAATGTGTACACTGTGGATTTTAACTATGCCTACAGCACAGCTACACTATCTAAGAGAATGTCACCATGTTTCATGGCACTTTTTTGTTCCTTTCAAAATGCAGCAGTGGTCCATCTAAACACGATCCCATGCTGGGATTGCATTATGGTGAGCACCTGGTATAGAATTATCATAGTAGGAATTTTTGATGTTATTTTCTTAAAAAATATATATGCCCTGCCTTCAGCTGTAGCCTGGGATCTTTGGTGTTTGTTCCATAGATAGCTTAAATCCTATGCAAGCCTCTCTCTTCAGAAGAGGTTGGGTTGACCTTGCTCGTTAATGAAGGTATTGATGATGTTCAATGTGAAATGGTTTCCTGGTCTACATGTGATTGTGACCAATTCACATTCCAACGTTTTTGAGTGGTGTTTATTGTCTCAAAAGTACCCTGAACTTCAGAAAGCACTTGTTCTGATTGGCAGTTATGAAAATACAGAAATTATCATCAATGGGCAAGAAAAATAGAAACAAGTTCCCACTTAAAAAGAAACCTAATTTCAGGTAAAAGCAGGTTCCGTGCTTACCTGTGTTCCTTGACTGATGCTATAAAGCATAATCCCTCACTGTGATTGGTGACTTACAGTAGCAATCACATGATGAGGACTGTGACTGTCTTCATCTCTTTTCACTCTTATAACATCCCTTGGAAAATGCCTCATGCCTTGTGGATGAGAAAAATATTGCCTCGAGGGATACACTGTCACCCAGGGTGAGAACTGAAGAGTGGTGAACCATTTTATAATCTGCATTTCTCTAACAAGTTAAATAATCTAACATCAAATTTCCAAATTTGAGATTTTTTTTCCCTGCCTCTTATCTACAAGCCAAATCTTTCTTCTTAAAGAAACTACCATCTTGTTGACATGGACAGTCCTTGCCTCTTGGTTCTTGTCGTCTCTGTCCACTGCTGTGTGTCTCCATGTTTTGGTCCATTCCCCCCACTCTACATGGAGGAGCCCCACCACCGCTAATTTCTGGGTCCTGAGGGAGCACCTCACCACGCATGTTTCCATTCAGCCTTCAGGTAGGAGACAGAGAGATGGACCTTGAGAATTCCCCCTGCTCCACTGAGGAGGGTTTGGTGGGGACCATACTCTGAAAAACAAACTGAACACAAGCCCACGACAGACTGTTCCTCCCTTGTGCACCTGGATTTATGTGGGTACTGGGGAATTGAAGTCAGGTCGCTAGGTTTTGCAGGCAAGTGCCTTAACCACTGAGACATCTCTCCAGCCCCTCATGGTTTTTTCTTAAGTTTTAGTCTTGGCTAACCTTCCCTCAGCCCTCCTTTCCACCATTCTCTCACTTCTCTCCTCACATAAACCTTTCCGCCCCTAGTCTTCTGTCCCTACATTGGAAGGTCACATATGTCCTACTGTACCCTCCCCTCAGGTAGAACCCTGATTAGTTCTTAGGGGCTTGATGAATGGTGGCAACCATATTTTTTCTCAGCTTCCCATGTGGAGATCAGAGAACCCCTTCAATCCACACATCTCTGTTCCACCAAATGATACCGACTTGATGAAAGGAACCATCGCAAAGTCCTAGCAAGCTCTGTAAAGACAGAGCACTGAGGGTATCAGCACACAGGCATGTCGTGACTCACAGTATTACTCGGGGCATCTGTTTTCACATAAAAGGCCATTTGTTTTTAATGGGAAATTCTAGTGAGAATTAGAGCTTCTGCTGATGTTATAAAATTTGAAATAGGATTTTTTTTTACTCTTTTGCTATTTTCCGTCTCTGAAACCTTGTTTGCTCCATTTGTTTTGTGAAATTTCATTGTTAGCTACAAAATAAAAGACACCTGCTGACATTAATTCCCATGGAAATGGGATTCAGACACCAAAATTAATGCCAGAGAAACTGTGATTACAAAAAACATTAGTCATGACTTCCATATTGAAATCCCCACTTTCTTCTCCCTTTCTTTGACATCTAGAGTCGAAATTGAGGTCCCTGACCAGAGACAGGAACAAAGCAATGTGGAGATTTACCCTTTTGGAGAAACAGATTTCCTCTCCACTAATGAAATAGCTGTCCGTTTAGCTTAGAAACTCAATTCTTATCAAGACAGCACTGAGTTTATCCCTGTCATGTATGAATTCCTGGTGGTGCAAGATTTTGGGGTTCAGGAGGATCTCCTAAACTTGCGAACCCCATTTTGGGGGCCTTCTCCTATTTTTAACAAAGAATTGGTAACATGGACTCCAGAAGGATAAATTGTGAATTATTGAGGTTATTTAGGGAGAAATCATAATTTGTAAGGTTTATTTAGGGGAACTTGACTATCTAGGGAAAGGCTGGGGCAGTTGCACACACACACACACACACACACACACACACACACACACACACACACAAAGATCAGACACAGACGCCCCCCCTTCAAATAACAGACCAGAGAAGGTTAAGAAATAGTGAAGGACTAAGAAATCAAAGATACCTGTTGCATCGAATCACAGTGACAAGGTATCTCCAAAGCCTGACACAGATAGAAGGCAAGAAGAGAATTACCCAAGTCAAGATAAGTACTCCCCTGGTTGGGATGGAGGGACAGATTCCTGAGGATGTTCAGGCCAGGCCACAGGGCAAAAGGAAGAGCAGAGCAGGGGAGACTGGGCTCTTTCATATGGATCAGACATCCAATGGGATGAGTCTTGTCATCAGGCTCCGATGTGGAAGCAGAGACCTGATTGGATTGGACTCAAGGGCTGACCCAAGGGGGCCAAGACCTTACAGGTTCCTGGACTCAGGGTGAAAGGGAATTAGTCAGGAAGGAGTCCAAAAGGGGGAACAAAAAATAAAGATGTGACACTACCTGCTGCTCCAGCAGAACCAGAGTTCAATGTCTGATGCAGTTTTATCCAGTCGCTCCCTCTCTCTTTCTCTCTCTCTCCCTTCCTGTCTCTCTTACCCCCATCCAGGTGTGACAACCCTTTCCTGAGCCCAGACCAATCAGCTGTCTCTTCAGCTCACCTGAGCCTGAGGGTAGGACCCACCACAATAAGATATAAATAGGCACTCCAAGCTGGTGAGGGAGCGAATCTGTTTTGATTTGTCAGAAGGCAGTGAGAACCATGGACAACCTAACCCTACCAAGACAGAGAAATGAGAGCTGACTCCCTGGCAGATGAACCACCCCTCCCCACATCAGCTAGGGCCCAGGTAAAACCCCAGAGGAAGTGGAGAGATGAACAAGAACGCTGCTTCCACAGCCAGCCTGACAACCTGCATCAGGGTGATGGAGACAGACAATGAGGAGACTCAAAATGCACCAAAAGCAGAAATCCAGAAGCTGCTGAGAGTTCAACACTAAACTAGACTTAAAGACCACCCAGCAAGGCTCCAGGAATTCTCCAAAGGGTGGGAACATCCAGAGGAATTGCCCCCTCCCACAATAACTGACTGCTGCTCACATAGCTCATAGCTGGCAATCCCACCGAGGAGGACCCTCAGTGGCATGGGGGCAGGGAGGAGGGAAATGATGGTGCCAACACATGATTTGTTCATACAAAGTTTCTACTTAAAAGACATTGGGGGAAAAGCTTATAAATAGATGCTTACCGGGTGGGCAGGCCTCTCTTTGGTTTTTCATCTTTCCTGAACTTTCAGGTTTCTGCTCTGATGAACCCCCTTCATCTCACTTGGGCTAAAATGGTGGAGAGGGACCCCCTACTCCCACTGGGCCCCTCTCCTGCCTTCAGCATGGCAGGAGCTCTCTGTATTCTTCTTTTCTTATTCTAATTAAGTCTCTTTAAGCTTTACCCACTGGACTATGGATTTTGATTCTTTAAATTCTTAAGACATTAATCTGGGGTACCCTAAATTTGTTAGTGTTTTGGCATATTGGCGTGTTGGCAAAACTCCCATTATAAGGCGACTGACAGAGAGAAGCAGAGCTGAAGCAGCTGCCGGAAGTTCCTACTTGGCCTGTCTCTGGCAGCCATCTTGGAGAGACAGGATTAGACCCAAGTTTCAGTTCTGCCCAGATGGACGGAATCGCATCATCTTGTTCCTTCTTTGAGCTTCTGTTGCTGACTACCTGAGAATAAAACTACCTTACTCCTGTTTCTCCTTCACCGGTGTTTATTTCTTTACAAGAGTGTTAAGATTTGAATCTGAACCTTCCCCATAGGCTCATGTTTTGGTGTTTTTTTTTTAATTTTATTTATTTATTTTCAAAGCAGAGAGAGAGAGAGAGAGAGAGAGAGAGAGAGAGAGAGAGAGAGAGAGAGAGAGAGCACCAGGGCCACCACCTTGTGGGTCTGGCTTATGTGGGTCCTGGGGAATTGAACCCGGGGCCTTAGGCACTAGAGGCAAGTGCCTTAACCGCTGAGCCATCTCTCCAGCCCATAGGCTCATGTTTTGAGCAACTGTGTCTTTAGCAGGGAAAGTTGTTCTGGGCAGTTCTAGAAGCTCTGGGAGGTGGAGCCTTAATGGAAGAAGTAGGTCTAGTGTGGCAGGTCCTCTGAGTGATGGTCATCTCGGCTTTCTTCCTTCTTTACTTCAGCTCTGCAGTTATATAAACCACCTCGACCACCTGCTACCACTGCCATGACCTGAGGCCCTCCACTGTGCCCTCTTCCTGTCAGGACTGTCCGAAACAGTGAGCCAAAACCCTCCATGAAGCTGCTTCTGCCAGAAATCCTGTCTTAGAGACACGAAAGTAACAGATACAACCTGGAAGATGGAGAAAGATAGAAAACCAGGGGGTGGAGATACGCCATTATGAAGTTCAGAAAGACAGGAAGGGGAGTTTGAAATTATTCACATTTGCAACTTCTTGAGGTGATTTTAGCTGGTACCTCCTAACCACAAACAAAAAAGTCCAAGGTTGAGCCTGAGAGGACATTGTCTGATTGATGTTGGATGTGTTAGAATTCTTGGGAAAACCTCATGTTTCACTGGATAACCACGGACAGACAGCCTTAGGAACCTGCATCTTTAAGAAGGTAAATGCACACGATGTTCAAAGTGACAGTTGCCAGGAGTGGATCTGATAATTATGAGGAAAGAAAAGTGAAAAATTCCATGTGGATTTTGAGAGGAAAGAACGATGAAACTTTCACCTGGATGGAAATCTTTTATTGTGATTTAATAATTGCAAGCATTTGTTACCAAGGAGAGGAGAAAAGGCAAAAATTTCTGTCAGGAAACGGGCACCATTCTACTGTTATTTTTTCCATTAGCAAAAGTCAGCCTGACACTTCCTTGGATCCCTCTTGAGATTCTAGATGATTCCTTTACATGTCTGAGCAGTTGAGTGGTGACCCCTCCATGTGTGGGCCTGAATGACAATGAGGATCCCATTATTGTGGCTCCCAGGAGCTCATGGGCTATATGATTGACATGGCTTTCCCCCCAAATTACTGAAACTGAACCCCAAAGTGGTGGAACAAGGAAGGGGAGCATTGAGGAGTTTGTAGATGAAGCCAAGTGGGTTCCCTCATTTCTTCACCATGGGAAGACACATTCATGAAGCAGAAAGCAGCCCCTCACTGCATCCCAGAGTTGCTGATATTTTGATCTTGGATTTCTCACCTTAGAAGGTGAGAAATCAGTCTTTTTTTTTTTTTTTCTGTAAATCACCCAGCCTGTGGTGCCTTGCTATAGGAATGGAGCTAAAGTACCTTGTCATCAATGGAACTCAGAGGGGACTTAATCACATTAGGGTCAGGGACTCATCTTGGTGCAGATGGCAAAGTCTTAATTTAGTAATTCTTGTTTTTTATGTGTGTGCATATTTATGATGTGTGTGTTTTGCTTTGGATTCTCTCTCTCCCTCTCCACTCTGTGCCGTAGCAGAATTTCACTGTTAAGAATTAGCTCTTGTGGTTATGGGGTCTAAAATCTGCTGGGTGCTCCAGCTAACTGGAGAGCCAGAAGAGTGATTTGCAATTCTGGTGTGAAGGCCATTTACTGGAGAATTCCTTCTTTCTCTGGGGAGTGTTTTGTTCTATTTGGGGCTTCAGATGATCAAATGAAGCTTGTTCACATTATGGAAGGCAATCTACGTTTCTCTAAGCTCATAGATTTAAATGTCAGTCTCATCCAAAAACACTTTCACAGAAGCCTCTGGAAGGCTGCTTGACACAGGGCCAGCATTAATTGCCCAGCCGAGTTGACACACGAAACTAGGAGGCTTGGAGGTTGGAAGCATTTTCCTTCACTTGATTCCTGAGGTACACATTTGGCCTGGCGCCTTGTGTGGTTTGTGAGAAGTATTTGGCTGAAGAGAGGTGTGTGGGAATATTGAAGCCACCCTCGTGATGATCTTTGTGAAGTGAGGGAGGCCAGCCCCCTGAGATGGGGCCTTTTTTCTCTCTCCTTAGACTTGGAGTGGCAGGTACCTGTGAACTTGGACACTCATGTCTTGCCTTGGAAAACCAAGACACTGTTTTTAATGTAGATAATGGAAAGTTTCCATTTGTACAAGTGGACATTATAAGTATTCAGATTTGTGTGCTTTCAGGAAACGCCGTTAATAATTTATTCTCAGGATTCAGTTTCGAGTCTCCATTTTGCCATCTGCTACCTATAGAAGCCCTTGTATATTACAGATCAATACCGAGGTGTATGCATCTGCCTCATCTACCCCTAGCTTTAGGGCTTACAGAAACTCTCCCAACATTCTTTCCTTCACATCTCAGGAACTTTGAATCACCAGCTCATCTTCACAGCTGAAGACAAGGGACACATTTTGAAGCTTCAGAAACAGCTACACTTGCCAGGCTTGGAGGTACACACACACCTTTAATCCCAGCACTTGGGAGGCAGAGATAGGAGGACCACCATGAGTTCAAGGCCACCTTTAGGCTACAGAGTGAATTCCAGGTCAAGCCTCCTGGGATAGAGTGAGACTTTTCCTGGAAAAAAACTATATATATATATATATATATATATATATATATATATATATATATATTTAATACAACATCCACCTAGAGGGATCCACTAGAAGTTTGAATGAAATTTGCACTTTGATTGCAATCACTGGAAAAGCCTTCCTGTATCATTTTACTTGGAAACCCAAAGGGAAGTCAGAAAGATACAAAGAATGACAACTTTTAACCTGCATTTGCCCAGACTTGAAGGGATTTGACATTTTTTTTTTTACAAACAAATGGCTAAATCAGGCCACAAATGCCTTACTTAGAACATATAGAGATACACATTGGTATGTGTTTATATATCATTCATTTGTAAACCACAGACGACACACAAGCATGTAATGTTTACACTCATATTTTCATATACAAGCATAAATATTAACAGTATACATAAGTATATATAAATATACTCACTTACACATTTATATGTCTTAAAATGATTTTTACATGTGTGTGGGGTGTGAGTGGGTGCATTTGTGTTTGTATGAGTGTGGACGCATGTCTGTGTGCAGGTGTGTATGCAATTATATGATCATGTATGTGGAAGCCAAAGATGGATGTTGGGTGTCTCACTCAGTCCCTCTTCACCTTAGCTTTTAAGACAAGGTCTTGCATTATTTGACTAGGCTGGTTAGCCAGCAAGCGCTAGGGATCCTCTGATCTTTACCTCCCCGGCATTGGGGTTCTAGGCGTGTGTCACCACGTCAACTTTTATGTGGGTTCTGGAGATTTGAACTAAAGTCCTCCTGCTTGTGTGGCAAGCACATTATCCACTGAGCCATCTCCTCAGTATCCTGGGTATCTGAAAATGTAGCACATTTATGTCTAAATAGAGCTATGCATGCATTTTATATGTACTCAATATTTAATTGACTATCCCAGCATGGCGATCCGCTTCTTAAGGTCTGTTATGTCAACACATCTGTGAGTTAATGTGTAGTGAGAAAAGTGAGTCAGCACTTTTTCCTGGCTCTGAAAAACATGACTAAGAGCTGCAACTCTCAAGGCTTCCTGTGTGTTGTGTGAAAGACTTCATGAACTTTTCAGGGAAAAATCTCAATATCTTTACTTTGTTTTTTTTTTTTAATATTTTATTTACTCATTTTCAAGCAGAGATACAGAGAGAGAGAGAGAGAGAGAGAGAGAGAGAGAGAGAGCGCACCAGGGCCACCACCTTGTGGGTCTGGCTTGTGTGGGTCCTGAGGAATTGAACCTGGGTCCTTAGGCACTGGAGGCAAGTGTCTTAACCGCTGAGCCATCTCTCCAGCCTCAATATCTTTACTTTGAATTGAGTCTCGAGTTTTTACTTCTGAAATGTAACCTCCTCCTTTTTCTCACTGGTACCTTTCTCTTTCATCTTTAGCCAGCCTACCTTCTTAACGCCTTTCGTATTTTACGTAGTCATGAATTTTCATAGAAAGTAAGGTTTAGGCTTCATTTATTTTTCCTAGATCGTTGAGAAAGGCACACCGTCCATTGAAATATTTAAGTTCTGGAAATGTTGTGGTCCAATTCAATTAAAAAATAGGCTCCCAGCTTCATCAAATTAAAATTGGTTTGCCAATGTGTTCCAGCTCTGTGCAACTGCTTGCTTGTTAATTCCCTGCCTGGAGCTAGAATTTCATGGTTAACCTAAAAGTGCAAATTTCATTCGAACTTCTAGCGGCTCCCTCTAGGTGGATGCTGTATTTAAGAAAAAAAAAATATATTGTGCTTTTTTTTTTTTCCAGGAAAAGTCTCACTCTATCCCAGGAGGCTTGACCTGGAATTCACTCTGTAGTCTCAAGGTGGCCTTGAACTCATGGTGGTCCTCCTATCTCTGCATCCCGATTGCTGGGATTAAAGGTGTGTGTGTACCACCAAGCCTGGCAAGTGTAGATATTTCTGATGCTTCAAAATGTGTCCCTTGTCTTCAGCTGTGAAGATGAGCTGGTGATTCAAAGTTCCTGAGATGTGAAGGGAAGAATGTGCCAGCTCAGTGATACTCTTCACAGTACGGGGCGAATGCAGGTGTAAGGCACAGTGTACAAACCTGGAGCTGAGGTTGGATGAATTAAATGAGAAAACATGTCTGTTTTTTCTTCTTTTGTCTTTTAGTGATTGCATTTGTTTTTTTTTCTTGCACTTGCTTGGCAAATGCTCTACCACTGAGCCAAGTCCCTGACTTCTGCTTCCTTTCGGGTTTCACAATATATGAATGAACTCAAATTATGTCTGTATTTGTGGCTGTCTGCTGCAGGGAGATGGTCTGGTTCTAATTTTCAAACAGCCCAATATGCACATTATTTTTACACCATGATCTCAGTTTGATAGGGATGGTGACTTATTCAACTTTATTTTCATTTGCCAATGGCGCCAGCAGGTGTGTGAAGGGCAAGTGAGCTGTTCTAGAACAGTGGCTAGAACAAAACTGTTGATCGGTGTGTATTGTTTTAGGAAAACGTCATCTTTTTTTTTCCTGTTAACAGATCTGAATTTTGAGTTAGTGGTACATGTACGCATAGGACTTCCATGGGTGTCGGGAGAGTTTGACAGACGAGCTCGGAGGTGTGAGAACATCAGGTGCTTGTGAATAAACAAACTGTAACAGGGAAGTTTTGGCACAGTTATATCTGGTTTTCTACCGCTGCATTTCCCCACCGGGTTCGTGTCCTCTAATGCAAAAGAATTATACACAGGGACAGAAATAAGTATTTATTAGTCACATATTTATTCTAGATTAATCAGTTAAGGGAAGGGGGAATTGGATAGGAAAGCTGCCCAGTCACCAAGTGGTCTGTGAGGTTCATAAAATCATATTATTTAAGGGAACATGGGGAGTTACAGAGTTCTCCAGCCACCACTGTGGGGGAAACGTGTGTCAGAGAGTTTACTAGAACTTATGCTGTTCAGCTAAACAAGCAGCAGAAGAAAAGATAACAGAGGGCTCCCATCATGAGAAGGAGAGGTTCATGAGGGAAAAATCTAGAGCCTTCCCCCACTCCAGCCATTAGCTGGGGTGGGATAGGCCTTACCTTTCTAAGGCCAAGAGACTCAGAGATCCTTCTTCTAGCCTGCCATGTGGGGAAGAGAGCTCCAAGACAAAGGTCCTTGGGAATTAAAGTTCCCTCAGGTGAGTCATAGAGACAGCTGATTGGTTCATACCTGACCAGTCAGTTTTAGCCCCTAGGTTGGAGCTCTAGCTAGACACCCCCCACTCAAGGGGATGGGAGTTGTCTCTGCAGATGCCTGACCCTCCCAAAACCATACCCTGACACTTCTACACTCACACCACCAGTGTCTATGCTTACTGTTTCCCTTTGTGTGTATGACATGTTTCTTCACATACACATGCATGTGCACGTGGAGGCCAGAGGTCGAGATCACATGGTTCCTCAGCTGCTTTCCACCTTTAGGATTTAGTTTTATTGAGGTAGGTCCCTCACTGAACCTGAAGCTCATTGATTAAGCTAGATTAGCTGACCAGTGAACTCCAGGGATCCTGATGTCTCTGCGTCCCCAGAGCAGAGATTCCAGGCATGTGGCCTTCACACTGGCTCTTTATGTGGGTGCTGTGGTTCTGAACTTGGGGCTCCATGCTTGAGCACTGTACCCCTGGGCCATCTCCTGAGCCTCTGTTGTTTCCTTTTCTAATATTGGGGAATTTTGTCATTTATGTTAAGATAACATATTAATACAGGCTTATGATGAGAAATGTAGTTGGAATTTCAGAAACCTTATGCCTTGGTGATGCAAGCCTGTAATCTGAGTTTCTGGGAGGACTGAAGCAGGAGGATCATTTGATCCTGGAAGTTCAAAGTTAAAGTGGGGCAACATAGTGAGATTTTTCGTATTTACAACAAAGCAAATCCTTTGATTTACCATAGCATTTTGTGTTTCTTTAATACTGTTGTGGAATATCAGTATTTGTGTTTGTCTAGTTTTATCTTTAGGAATGTAATGTAGGTGATAGATCCTTCTTGTGTATTTTTGCTTTATATTTCCCTTACACAATGAGACCTGGATGCAGTCAGTTATCAAAAGGTGTCTATTGATTGAGTGAAGTTAAACCTCAGAGTTGGATAGACCACACAGTGCATGCAGGCAACACCAAACCAAGGCCCTGAGCCCTGAGGCGAGGAAAAGGGAGAATGCAAGCTGAACACCAGCATCCATTTTCCTCAGCTCCTGATCATGTGACTAGCTATTCATGTTCCCACTGCCATGCCTTCCTGCCACGATCCACTGTGTGTCTTCTTAAATGATGAGTCAAAATAAGTCTTTTCTCTAAGTTGTTTCTGTCAGGGATTGTGGAAGTTTGAATGTCCCCCAATAGATTTAAAAGTATTTTAAAGGTTTTCTCCAGCCTTCTGACTGGAGGAGGTGTCACCTAGCCTGGATTCTAGTATCCAGGCCAAAGGGGATTCTGGGGTGGGTGTGAAATTCCAGCTATACATATGCAAAGATCAGTCTGAGCTCAAGTCAGGAGTTCCTGCTGTTTGCTAGTTAGTTGGAGTTGGAGTGAGCTGGCTAGAGGTGCTGGTGATGTTTTTCTTTCTCTGCTTGGATCTGTGAAAGGGGCCAGCCTCTTTCCCCATTCTGGAACTTCCCCTGGATCTGTTCCTTCAATAACTATGTTCCTCCCCAAACTGTGCCTGGTTGGAGATTCATCCCAGTGGCTTGTGGCTGACTGCAGTAGGGATTTTTCTAAGAGTGACAAGAAAAGCAACTATTTCACATGGTGTCTACCTCTCTGGCTTTAGGCCATGAGCTGAGTAGCTTTCTCCACTATGGCCTCCTTCCAGGATGTACAATCTTGACAGGACTCCAAAATAGTGGGACCACTCTATCACTGACTGGAACTCCTATTTCCATGAATCAAACTTTTACTCTGTATAATTTAATTGTCTCTGGCATTTCATTACAGTGACAGAAAGTTGACTGACATTCCACCCAAAGTAGAAGTGCCTTCTATGGCATCATGGTGGAGGCAGAAGTTATAAAATGACGTCCTTCTCTTTGTGGGGTTGTTGCTGCCAGTGGGGATGATTCTTTAGCATCTGGTGATAGTCATAGAATTAGCTCTGGTCAGGAGATATGTGAATAACCTATGTGCGCCAGGATGCTTAAAAAGCCCTTGAATTCTCTCTACCTTCTCTTCATTGATTAGAAGCAGATGACGTCCAGGCAGGTGACCAGTGCAACAAGGTGCAAAACCCTGGGATCCCAAATCACCACACGGAGTAAAGGACTAGCTGACTGCGAACCCCAAATCAGACCTAATGTGAGCAAGACAGAAATGCCAGCTGGGTTAAGCCTGTGAAATTCAAGGTTTTACTGTTAAAGCAATAAAGCTATTTAATTTCTTTGACTATTTTTTAATGGGGTGTTTAATATTGTGATGGTTCAGTTTTGATGTCAACTTGACCTTTCAAGTAATCTTGAGTGGGTCTCTGAGGATGTTCACAGGAAGGCAGCCTCTCAGTAGGGGGCAGGATGTAAGGAAGCTCAAAGGAGCTAGAAGTAAACATCCTTTCCTGTGTGGGCAGTGCAGGAAGGAAATTCCAGAGCCTCAGGAAGCCATTAAGTCTGGGGTAGAATTGCAAGACCCCACCCTAGGGCTATATAAAGGTAAAAGAAATTCTCTTTGGCCCCCCTGCCTGTTCCCTGTCCTGTGTGTGTATTGTAGGTGATGGGTTTTACTCTCTGCTTGGATCTGTGAAAGAGGGCCAGCCTCTTTCACTGTTACAGAACTTCCCCTTGATCTATAGTTTAAATAAATGCTTTCCTCCCATAAACTGTGCCTGGTTTGAAGATTCATCCCAGTGGCATATGGGCTGACTACAACAAATATGTTAGCTTTAGTTACTATGAAAATCTTACTCGATTTGAACTAAAAGTTGCCTTCCTTTAAGTAAAACCAGTCCAGGGACTATTGTTTGCTATTTTAGCTTCCATAGATCTATTTACTCTTCATTCAGACACTGTTTCCAATATCTGACAACAGATAGCATATGGATACAGGATGGCATTTCCCATTTCTTCCTTTATTGCTGCAGCACACGATAACAAATGATTAAAGCTTTAGCCTCGGATCACTGGATCCATAAACAGACTGTCTGGGAGTTTCTCTGCGGCTCCCAGAACATCAGCCATCATTCTTTAAACCCAGAATTGTCCTCACCTTGGACTGGAGCCACAAGCTCCGTGTGCTGGGCCTTCTTTTTTCTAGTTATAGCAGATTCACGTACTTGGTTGCCTTCTGGGAAAGAAACCCAGTGAAACCCTTTCAAAGAGGAGCTGAAATGGCTAGAGATTCAGCACGTCCCCTCCACATACCAGTATTCATTCACTACCCATCACTTACAGAATACCCTCGTTCTGTTCATGAAAATAAAAGTAATTGGATGTATCCTGCACTAAAGTACATAACATGGTCTGGAAACAGGTCTTTTTTGATCTGAAACAACCTAACAAACTTACTTTATGTGTGATGTGCACCTGTGCACGTGTGTGCGATGTGCACATATGCATGTGTGTGTGAGTGCATGTGTCATGACACACCTGTAGAGCTTAGAGGACATCTCTAGAGTTGGTCCTCACCTTCCACCTTGTTTGATACAGGGTCTCTTGCTCTTTACTGCGGCTTTCACCTGGCTAGCTCGTCCTTGAGCCTTGGGGGGGATTCTCCTGTCTCAACCTCCATTTCACTATTGGAGCACAGGGATTACAGATGTGTTCTACTGTATATGGCTTCACGTGGGTTCTGGAGAGCTGAACGAAGGTCCACCTGCTTGCATGGCAAGCACCGTACCCACTGAGTAAACACCCCAACTCTGAAGGTATTTACCTTTAAGCTGAAATGGTAACTACTTCAAAATTCAGAGACTGAATTATCCGTGAACTGCTGGCCTGATTCAGTTTGTCCCACAGATGTTTCATGAGGTTCAGATGGTGGTGCTTGTTAGTAAATCTCCAGTCTTTCCCTTTTCCTCTTGTGCAATGGTTTCCTGTTCTTGTAGAGGTTCTGCTTGCGATCAAGTAGTGTGGGCAGACCAAGAAGGGTGGTATTTGATTCAGAACGTGTTGAGCAACACAGTCTTCAGTTCATAGAAGCCATTCATCCTTTCCAGTGATTGTTCTGCCTTTGTGAATTTCTTAGGCTTTCTTCACCATCATCATCATCCAAAAGGTGGCTAAAAATACCTTGGAAATTTGACAGCATTGAATCTCATCTTCATTGTTCGGTTGTCTTTTCTCCAGTCAACTGAGGTTCTGCAGTTTCTGAAATACCACCAGCTACTATGAACTTGGATACTTCAAAGCCTAATTGATTCCTGAAATCTTGCAATCAAAATGAAGATGATTTACTGTTTTGTTTCAAGGACTATGAAAATAAGTAATAAGGCTAGTGTCCTATTTCTCTGGGCCCATGTTTGTGGCAGCTACGGTTAAGGTATGAGAATGACCGATGACTCAGCATGTGCTGGAAGAAATCTATAACTCGACAAAAATGAAGCCACTAATTAAAGATGAAGCTGCTTTAGAAAGCCCCGAGAGAACAGCCACAACAAAACTGTTTTGTGTTTCTTTTTATGCTTTCAGAAACAAAGAACTTTCTACTCCAAAGTAACCACTCTAATAAGTGCCATAGTTTGTGATTTTCAAAGGTTTTGGTGGGCCGGGTGCAAGCCATTTATTTTGCTTTGTTTTTCAGAGAGCTTGAAGAAGTGTGAATTGGGAAGAGGATGATGGCTGTATTCCATCTAAGTTGGGAGATAGAAGGAAATAGACTTTCCCCTGTTGGCTGGGTGAGAATACAAATGATTATAAACCAATTCGAGCTTTGCCAAATAATGCTACAAGGTTTATCACGTGCACCCCGTAGACCCAGGAAGTTTTAGAATGTTGGAATTTAATTCTAGAAAACAATGGGCATACAAAGACGTGTATCCAAAAGTGTCCACCCATTTTGGAGAACTTTCAAAATAGTTTTTAGTAAAATTATCTATGGAGTGATTGAAAGAACTCAGCATGGTCTCTGCTCTTCTTGCCCTTGGCGTTGGGAGATGGATTCACCCCAGGGGTGACCCTGTCAGCTCATTGGCTGGGTGGGATGCACTGGTGTTGCTTACCTGTTGAGTTAGTGCTCAGTGACCTTAGTAAGATGTTGGAGAAAGCCACAAATTAGATGGTAGACAGATCAGCCCCTGAGAAATACCATACTGGAGAGCCATATGGCAAATCAGACAGAGGGAAGAATGAAAAAATGACAAGGAAGATGAAACCCTGAAAAGTAAATATGGCTGTTTTACATTTTCACACATTTAACCCTAAATGATACTTTGTCCTATGTGTTTTATTTTTCATACAAAACCTCAGCCTTGTGTAAGTGATTACAGTCTGGACTCATGTCACTTCGTTTTTAAGTCTTCAGAAAATGCTTCATATGCTCTTGTTTATAAAATTGTCCAATTATCAACATCCCTTCACCCATGAACTAACTGAAAGTTAGTAACACCTGACATGGGGGTTAAGACCATGGCTAGATCATCTCTCTCTCCTTCACTTTCTGGCTGCTGTGAGGTGCTCGCCTTCCTCTATGACACATTCTCGTGATGACGTATTGCTTTGTCATAGGCTCAGAGTAGTACTGCCAATTAATCATGTACCAAACCCTCTAAAACCAGGAGCCAAACAATCTTTCTCCTTTTTATGTTATTTCAAGAATTTTTTTTTTACAGTAATAGGAAAGCTAATACACAGGACAAGATGTTCATTTTATCAGACTACTGATGCAGAACTCTGTTCATTTCTTCTGTTTGACAAAGCCAAGGTAAAGAAGGTGGATCCTTCTTAAGGTTATCTAAAGAATCCATCCTAATGACATTGTAAATATCACCCCAGTGCTTCAGAAAGTCCTGTTAGACTACTGAGATGTTAGTGCAATACAATAATAAAATTCACAACTTACTTCCCTTTCAGAAACCAAAGCTTGTCTTCGTAAACATTAGTGTGTGTGTGCGTGTGTGTGTGTGTGTGTGTGTGTGTGTGTGTGTGTTCAAGAAGGAAATGGTTGATTCATGTAGACCACTGAACTTATTCATCTCTTCATAGGATATTTCTGAGAGCTGAGGAGAAAGGCATTCAATGCGATCAAATATATCTCTTTATTTATTATTTTAATTTTATGAATGTGTGAGAGAGGGAGAGAGCGAGAGAGGGAGAGAACAACTTGGGAAGGAGTTCTAGTCTCCTTCCACCTGCTGTTCGAAACAGGATCTCTCATTTTGCTGCTGAGTGTACAGCAGTCTTCTGCTCTGCAAGCTGCCAGCTGCATTCTCCTGGCTCTGTCTGCCATTGACATCAGTGTGTTAGGGTCACATGTGTGGGCCTCACTTTGTGTTCACATTTATGAGGGTGTTGGGAAATTGAATGTGAGCCAGCAGGCTTGCAAGCAAATGCCTTTAGCCACTGAGCCATCTCCCAAGGCCTCCCTCACCCCAAACATATCTACATTTAGTGCCAGTGGGGAATCCAAGTTCAAGGAGACAGGCTCATTGAGGCACCCGTGAGAGAGGTTTATTCTCCCTCTTCCGTCTTATTCCAGAATGTGGAGAAATGCTGGCATTTCTTCTTCTGTCCACACAGAATGTCATTCTTTTTACTTCACACTATGAGGACATGTACATCATCTTTCCTTTGCTATGACTCTGTTCTACTGTCTTGAGGGTCACCTACAGCCCATGACTTATGTTGTATGAAATTGCTTGAGATAAATGAGGGGGAAAGGAGAGGCTCTTGGGAAGGAGTGTGCAGCCAGGGACCAAATGTCTGTGGTTTTTAGTGACACAGCTGCTTCCAGAGACCACCTTGGTCTTTGTTTTGCAAATTGAGGACACTAAACATTGAAGGGACTACAGGCTTCTTAAACCACACAGCATTAGAACCAAATGCAGAGTTGAATTATCCAACTTCCCATTCTGACCCCAGAAAGGCAGCCTGTTTAGAAGCCTGGTAGGTGACACTAAGAGGTGTGCTGTTTTTGTGTGATCAGTGGTATATTCTGAGTACCTTCAGCCTGGGGCTGGTCCTGGAAATCATCCATGAATTCTCGGGCAGCTCGTGCAGTTTACTGTCCTTTGGGGAACATGGGCATGGAATAAATATCTAGCAATGTATTGAAGACTAAGAAGAGCGAGTAGAGTGTCACTGAGGGAGTTTAGGGGTAACTGGCCCCCTGAAAAGGAAGATGGAGGAATGTCCTTTGGTCTGTAAAGGAGAATCTGTCCTTTCCTTATCTTTTCTCCTCCAAAGGTGGTCTCCTTTGCTACAAGAGATAATCACCCCCTTCAAGAAGGTCACTTTCTGCTTGGAGGACTGAGATTCCCGGGAAGATCACCCTCTCCTAGAAACCTTATCCCCTGTGATGGTTAGGTTTTGTTGTCAACTTGATCTTTTTAATTATCTTGGGTGGGTCTCTGAGGATGTTTACAGGAAGGCAGCCTCTCAGTAGGGAGCAGGATGTAAAGAAGCTCAAAGAAGCTGGAATTAAACATCCTTTCCTATGTGGGTCATGCAGGAAGTCATTCCAGAGACTCAGAGGAAGGGTTGTAAGACCCCACCCTAAGGCTATATAAAGGGGAAGAAATTCTCTCCTTGGCCCCCTTGCCTGTTCCCTGTTCTGTGTGTGGTATAGGTGATGGGTTTTCTCTCTGCTCAGAACAGTGAAAGAGGGCCAGCCTCTTTCGCTGTTACAGAACTTCCCCTCAGTCTGTAGTTTCAATAAATAATTTCCTCCCCCAAATTGTGCCTGGTTTAAAGATTCATTCCCAGCAGCATGTGGTTGACTGTGACAATATCCAATGTTGAACACACACACACACACATACACACTCACACACACATACACACACACACCACTCAGTGATTTGCTTGAGGTAGTTCCAATTCTATCAGAGAAACAGTTTGTTACTATGACTGGAATGGAAAA
>PVHP010000872.1:65455-85588 GCA_004024765.1 Zapus hudsonius
ACTATCCCTGGAACCTGAGGTTACTGCCTCTTCTGACTGTCCTGGAACCTGAGTTTACCCCCTCTTCTGACTGTCCCTGGAACCTGAGGTTACCCCCTCTTCTCACTATCCCTGGAACCTGAGGTTACTGCCTCTTCTGACTGTCCTGGAACCTGAGTTTACCCCCTCTTCTGACTGTCCCTGGAACCTGAGGTTACCCCCTCTTCTCACTATCCCTGGAACCTGAGGTTACTGCCTCTTCTGACTGTCCTGGAACCTGAGGTTCCCCCCTCTTCTGACTATCCTGGAACCTGAGGCCACCCTCTCTTCTGAGTTGATGGAAAGGGTAATCATCTCCAGTAAAGTCTGTCTTCTGGTTGTGCTCCAGGCCACTACTGACTAACTTCTGGAATGCAGTGCTGTCTGTCTCCTCCCCTGCTCCCTCCCACTGGGCTGTATACTTACGTCCTCCCTGAATTCTGGCCTTGCCTAAGGAGGAGCAGCTAAGATCAGGACCTGGGTGCTGTGTGATGAGAAGTCATTGACACCAAGAAGCTCTGGACTCGGCCCACACCTGCTCTGCCAGGGTGTCCTTAGGCTTTAGGTAAATGTCGAGAATTATTTCAAACATGGGGTAAGACATATCACAGATATACAATGGGGAGGAGCCACATATTAAAAGAATAACTAAAAATCCAATGAAACCAAAATCTCATTTTCTCTCTTCTCTTTCCTAGAGCCCATTGAAGATTTCAACTCTCTTATTTTTCTTTCACTATTATGCTTGATTGATGACATTTATTCCTAATTGGTGACATTTATTGAACACTCACAGGTGCTATCCACAATGTATACTCATAACGGAATTTTCTCTGGGGGAAAATGAAAGAGATGTTAGTGACACTTTTTTTTTCATTTTCTTTTTAATTGTGTGTATATGATGTGTCTCTGTGTGTAACTGAGGGTACCCACAGGCCCGTGGAGGGCAGAGGACAGCATCAAGTGTTGTAACATGCCTTCCCTCTTGTTTGAGGCAGGGTCTCTTGTTCTCTGCTGTGTTCTCTGGGCCCGTTGGCCCCTAAGCTTCAGGATTCTCCTCTCTCTACCTCCCTTATCTCCATAGATGTGCTGTGATCGCAGACCCCTGCACTACACACCCAGCTTTATGTGGGTGCTGGGGATATGAAATCAAGGTGTCGCTGAGCCATCTCCCCAACTCCACACTTATTTTCTGAAAACACAGTGTTCAGCATTTGGAAATGGTAAAAGAAGGCTCTGGTCTCCTGATAGGTGACTTATTCCACAATGGTTGGCTAAGTCATCAAAACCCTTCATTATTTAGACAGTTGTCACCAAAAAAGTTGTATTCCCTTGTAGCTTGTTAGCTAAGAGGAAAAAAATAGTACTTGGTAACAATGGAACAGAGACTTCTTTTTGTCAGCTTGTGGGTGGTTTTGTTTGTCACCTTTTTAAATATTTCTTTTTTAAATATAAAATTCACATAATACAAAATTTACTATATGACGGGATACAGCTTCTCATTTTTCACAGGTTTAAGTGTGTATCAGTATCTTCAGCATTGCAAACATTGCTGTGACGTAGTTTCTGGGGAAGAATATCATAAGGCAGCTTCTGCGCTCTGAAAGCAGTAAAACTGCCCACATTCTTTCAAGTTTAAGGACCACAGGAGATGATAAACCTCAGTGTTCAGAGTGAGGAGATCTATTAATTACTTTTCATATTGCTGTGACACACTGTCTGACAAAAGCAATTTAAGGAAGGGAGGAAGGGAGGGTCTGCTTGGCTCACAGTGTGAGAATGTGTCCGCCATTCTGGGGAAGGCATGGCTGCAGAAGCCTGAATCAGCTAGCTGGTACATCCTGGGTCAGGAGACAGAGGAAGATGGATACTGGTGCTCTGCTTGCTTCCTCCTTAAAAAATAATTCTATTTATTTACAAACAGAAAGAGAGAGTGGGGTAGAGAGAGAAAGAAAGGGGGTTGGCCCACTAGGATCTCCTGCCACTGCAAACAAACTTTGTGCTTTGTGGTTTTTTGTGGGTAGTGGGGAGTTGAACCCAAGCCGTGAGGCTTTGTAGCAAGTGCCTTTAATGGCTGAGCCGTCTCTCCAGTCCACCTCCTCCTTTTTATCAGTCCAGGACACCCAGCCCATGGGATGATACACTTGCATTCAGAGTACATCTTTCCCCTTCAGTTAAACCTTTCTGGAGACACCCTATAGATATGCTCAGAAGTATGTCCTTAGAAGTTTTTTAATCCAGTCCAGTGGAGGATACATTTTTTTGAATGTGGATTCCCAGTAGAATTATTCCATTAGAATTATTAGAATGTTAATGCTAATCTTCTAGTTTTATGAGCTGATATTCTTTATTCCTTCAGAAGCACGTATGTCTCTGAGAACAAAGGTGCTAAGATAAGTATACCTCCTTCTCCTCTTCCTCCTCCTCTTCTTCTCCTCTTCCTCTTCTTCCTTCTCTTCCTCCTCTTCCTCCTCCTCCTCCTCCTCCTCCTCCTCCTTTTGCAATTGGCTTGAGTATTAGAACCTAGTAGTCTGTCTGACATCTCTGACCTTGGTGTGAAGCTCCTGACTTCTCTGAGTTTCTCCCACCATTTGCAACATAAGAATAATAAATTTGTTGGGAGATTGTTGGAAAGTTAACGACAATGATGATCAAAACTCTTGGATCCAGAGGCATCCATAAATGCCAAGAGTGCTGATTCTAGCAGGTACCCAAGAAAATCGCTCCTGGCCTTTCTGCATCCAGGGGCTTGGGAGGTAATGATATCAGGGGATAGTCAGGTTTCATACAAGTTGCTACTTAAGGGGTTGAAACACACAGCTCTCGTTATTTTTAGTGACTGGCAATAAACATTTCTCTCAAGCCTTATGAGTGCAGTTCTGCCCAATAAACAAAATTAAACTGAAACTAATGATGGCTTTTTTGGGAGCGTAATCGCTCATGTCTTGATGTTGCTGATTTTAACACAGGAAACATTTCCATAATAAGAAGTATCTGGCTTATGAAGCAGAACACTAATTTGTATTGTTTATAAGAACACTTAGGTTAAAGGGAGACAAATTTTATTGACTCATATGTAGCCCACTGCCCACCCTTACAGTTGGGGACTGAGTCTAACTAGTTTTCCTTCTTAGTCAGGATATTGAACTTCCTACCCTTCATTTTTTTCCCTAGGGAGCAAACTAAATGCATTTCTAATGTTTCATTTTCATTTTATCTGGTTTCAGCTATGGAGTAATCTCTCTCTCTCTCTCTCTCTCTCTCTCTCTCTCTCTCTCTCTCTTCTCTCCCTCTCTCATAAAATTGCTATATTCTTGTTGGGAAGTAAACAGATGGCCACCAGGGAAACTGAAAAAAAAAAAAACCAAAAAGCAAAAATCATAGTCATATCACCGAAGTCCTCAGCAAATTGAGCCTCACAGTTTTTTTTTTCCCCAAATCTCTAAAAGTAGCATTTTTTGCTGGCCTTATAAGATAATTCTGAGTAGCAAGTTTATAAAAAGAAGTGTGTGTATACTATATATAATATATAATTTATAAATAAATATCACATTAACATGTAAATTCTGTCATTCCTATAGTCATCATTATTCTAGCCCATGACCCTTTTTAGTTTATGCAGCAGAGACGTAGACTGAATATGTCAGAGCCTTGGAAGGGACATGAAATGACACACTGTATGTACGTGTTAAGGGCAGAATTGGCGTATGTCATAGAAGGACAACCTGTGGAATTCACTTCAGGATATTTAGCAAATCATGCTGATTTTCTGGGCAGGGAGCCTTGGGAAATCGCCTATTATTATCAGCACTTGGGGAGGGAGTGGGGCTCTACCAGTAAGGAAGCTGTATGTGGCTGTAAGGTGGGCAATCTAAAGTACTTGTTACTAGATGAGAAATAAATCTAGAGTTCTCACAAGACTCCTAATTTTGACGTCACTTCCTTTACACCATATGCGTGACTGTGATCCTGTTATCAAGTACTTGATAATTGATCACTAAGACACTAGCTTTATTGAAGGATAGTTCCTGTAGTACAAGAATGGTGGCATTGGGATGAAATTGATAGATTCCAATGTTGCTCTGAACTCTGTGTCCCCACATCCCCTAAGGCATTTTTCTCATCGTTTTAATAGCTTCTTGACCACTATTTAAAAATACTGTTCCATTATATCTCACAAATTGGTCATATTAATTAATTTTTTGAATCCCTTAATAGTTCAAAGTGCTTCTTTTCATATCTTCCCCATCCTCCAATCCCCAACTTCCAGAGGCACCAACCCCAGCATCCCCATAGGACTAGCCAGGAAACCCACGATGCAAATAAACAGCCAACAAGATTATAAAATGTATTTGTTTCTATTCCTTTATTATTTTGTTTTAAAAGTGTACACTCCACACTAGTACGAGGATCTGAGTTCGGATCTCCGTAAACCACATAGAAGTGGTATGGTAGTGTGCTCCTATAATCACTATAATACTAGGGAGGATCCTGGGGCTTCTTAGCTAACTCATCTAGCTGAATTGGTGAGCTCTGTGTTCAGTGAGATACTCTGTCTCAAAAGATAATGTGGAGAATGATGGAGGAAAGCACCTGACATTGTCTTCTGGCCTACACACACACACACACACACACACACACACACACACACACACACACACACGTAATGGACCTACACACACATGTACCTACACACACATATAAATACACATGCACATATGTATACATACCATACACTTAAACATAGGCAAAAATTTAAAATAGGAATGGGAGAGATTGCTCAGCAGTTAAAGGCACTTGCTTGCAAAGCCTGAAAACCTGAGGATCTGGGTATGATTTCCCAGCACCCACGTAAAGCCTGATGCACAAAGCAGTACATGCACCTGGAGTTTGTTTGCACTGGTGGCTGGTCCTGGCGTGTCCATACTGTCTCTTTCTATCTGCCTCTTTCTCTCTCTCTCTCTCTCTCTCTCTCTCTCTCTCTCTCTCTCTCTCTCTCTCAAAAATATTTTAAAATAATAAAATAAATAAATATAGACTCTAAACTTATAATTGATTGCTTTAAGGTTTCTGTTCTTGAACTTTGCGAACATATTAGATCTTTCAGACCCTTATCTTTTCCCACAAAGCAGAAATTTTTTACATGCCTAGGAGACCCTTTGAACCACAGAGAAACCTGACTTTGCTGTCATCATGGGGTATTTATGTGTTTCCATAGGCGCATTAGAACAGTGTCCCTTTGAGGTTCTGATGGATCCTCTTTTTATATGTGAATAGTTCTAATCAAAGCATGGGGATTACTTAAGCTAACAAGCGTTGAGCCATCCTAATGGAAATGCAAACAGAACCTGAATTCATCATTTTGCTAATGGTACTTCCCTGGTCCATTCATCTGCCTCCATCCCATCCTTTGCCCTAATAAATACATGCTATGGCTTCATGAGCTCTCCTCTGAGTGTTAGTCGAAGGAGGGAGTCGTTATGACCCCCATTACACAGAGCTGTAATGGAATGAAGGATTTGCTGGAGACCACATTTTCCTACCAACCTGTAGGTCTGCTAGCTGGATTCATGCCAGCTCTTCCTTTCTTTCCAGCTCAAACTCTTTCCTTGGTCCAACTGTCAAGTTCCTTTTGTACTCAGAATGAATCACATGTTCCTGTGCTTGCATGCATGCATGCATGTGTGCGTGCATTCTGATTTGGCTTCTCCTGCACGGTGGTTTATCTCATCTCGCAGCACAGCCATTCCTCTCTGCGTGAGATTTATATTGAAGCACAGCAACGTTGGCTGTAACACTTGATTTAATTAAAAAAATTTTTTCTCTTTGCAGTCTGATATTACCATAAGCATGGAAGCATAGATGCATGTGTTTTGCTTGGGCTTTTATAACACAATACCAAAGACCAGGGGGCTTAAAAAACCGAAGTTTATTGTCTTGCAATTCTGTAGGTTGGAAGATCAAGGTCTGGGCACTGTTGGTTGTCCCCGGTCCTCTTTCCTTGGCTGGCAGAGATGTCTTCTCACTTTGTCTTCATGCAGTCTTTCCTCTGTGTGTGTCTATATCTTAGTCTCCTCTTATGTTTTCTTTAATGTGTGTGTATGTATGCTGTGCATGTTAGTGTGTGTGTCTGTGTGTGTATGTGCATGCGCGCGCACACACACACATGCGTGAAGGCCAGAAGACACCTTGGGTATTGTTCCTTAGGATTGCATGCACTCTCTTTCTCTCCCTGGCCTGGATTTTTTCATCAGGCTAGACAGACCAGCCAGGAACACCAGGGATCTGCCTGTCTCCAGCTCCCCAGGGCTGCCATCCAACCATGGGCCACCATGCCCACTTTTACATGGGTTTTGGGGATTGAACTCGGGTGCTTAGGTTTGCAAAGCAACTACTTTATCTACTGAGCTATCTCCTCAGCCTTCTCTTCTTTTTATAAAGACAGATTGGCTGAAGGCCCATTTTAACTGAATCATGTCTTCAAAGACTCTGTTTCCAAATACAGTCACGTTCTAGGTGCTGGTGTTAGGACCTCAACCTGTGAACTGTGTTGAACACAGTTCAGCATGTCAGTGGGCTCAGCAGGTGTTCATCCAGGTGATCACTGGGTTTGGGAGGCCTTGGAAAGGAAAGGTGAATCGCATAAGCTATAGAGTGAGCCAGATGATGAGACATTTTGAGCTCCATATAAAGTGAATGGCTACGACATGGCAGCCTTACAAATAAAGGGACTTTTAAAACAGATCAAACCAGGGCCTGGAGCGATGGCTCAGTGGTTAAGAGAACTTCTGCACAAGCACGAGGGCCTGAGAATGGCTGAGACAGGGACTGAGTTCAATCCCGAGCTGGCATGACCACGCATATCTGTAACCCCAGTCCTGTGGGGAGCAGAGACCAGAGAATCTCCAGGGACCGCACAAAAACGGAAAGCTCAGGGTCAGTAAGAGGCTCTGGTTTAAATAAGAATATGTGGAAGCATGAAAGAGGGGGATACCTGATGTTTTCCTCCAGACACCCCAGACTAATGTACACTGCTGCAGGATAGCACAGCCAGGGTGCTGCATGGGCAAGTACATGTGTACATACCACATATAGTGCCGGCATGCACACGCATGCATGCGTACATACACACACACACACACACACACACAGATGAATTGAATTCAATGTAGATTTTTCAACTTCCAAGTCCGAAAATGAAACAAAAAGTGTTAGATTGACATGGAGCTTTGAAGAGACTTTGATTCATGGTTTTGCTTTTTGAGGCTCTTCATTAACCATGCTCTGGAAGTACAGGGTGAAAAATCCCAGAAATAAGAAATTTTAAGTTGTTAATTGCATGTCATCTCAAACAAGATGACGAAATCTGTCCTGGTCCTTTCCATCCTGCCTGGGATGTGACTCATTCCTTTACCCAGCAGATTCACCTGCAGATGCCACCAATTTCATTAATAGGAACTAAGTGAATGTGACATCACAGTGCTGGTCTTTAAATAACATGTCTTTTATCTAATAATGACCTTAAAGCCCAAGAGCAGTGACACTGGCAATTTGGGCATGATAAAGAGAAGCCATAATGTTCTTCCCTTATGTAAAAAGGTGAGAGTTCTCCACTTAATAAGAACAGAAAAAAATATATATATATATATATACAAAGTTGCTAAGAGCTACATTAAAAAGGTATGTGTGTGTAATTGTGAGAAAGGAAAAAGATTTCTTCCAGCTTTGCTAACACACCTCAAACTGTAAAAGTTAGAACCACAACCATGATGCCTAGTTGATACTTAGTTTGGATGAAGAAGACGTTAATCATAGGAATTGGTACTACTCATGGTTTTAGGCATCTTCTGGGGGTTCTGAGCATATAGCTGTGGATCAGGGCAGGGTGCCACTGGATACTTATTTAAATAGCTCCTTCCAACCAGTAGCAGCCCTGACTGGTAGTTAGCAAATACCATCAATGCAGAGGAAATGCGAAGAGAGCAGAATTTGAGCGCTGCTCTTGTGTGACAGTGTTTTAACACGGGGGGGTTCTGTAAAGGATGTTCCAAGAGGTAGACAGACGGTGTCTTGGGATCCCAGCACTTCAAACTCTGAAGAGAGTAGATGTGAAAGAAATATAAAGACAAAAAGAAACTATAAAACAAGGGATCAGGGCTAAACATCTCCAGGCTACAGAGAGCCACCCAACATTTCTCTGCTTTAAGCATCCACTTTTCAGACTAATTAGCCAGTTGCATTTGTTAGGAGATTTGTCTTTGCTAACTCTCATATAAAAATGAAAAAAACTAATTAAACAATGAAACTGTTGGTGGCATTATCTCTTTAGAAATTATGACAGTATCTTCTCTAGCTTGGTACTACTAAATAAACAATCCTTCAGTGACTATATAACAAAACTCCTGCTCATGTCTGTGGTTTGGTCTTCAGGCTGCCTTGGATCCCAGTACTGTCCTGGCACCCAGTAGGCATTAGAACATGTCCGCTGGGCTGCCTTATGGAATTGTATTTCAGTTTACCTCATTGTGTGAGGAATGTAAAAATAGTTTGCCATGAGTTAACTATAGAAGTGAATTCCAGGGAACATCTTAGAATTTGAAGGCTCCCCTCATCTCTATCCTATCCCAAAATGTTTGTGTATCTGTGTGTGTTCATGTGTATGAGAGAGCACGCATATACCACTGCACACGTGTGGTCACAGGAAAACCTTGAGTGTTGGTCCTTACATTCCTTCTTGTTTGAGGCAGGGTCTTGTCATTCACCGGCTAGCTGGCCTGTGAACTTCCTGGAAATTCTCTTATCTCTGCCTCCCAGGGTGCTCAGTTAGAGATGCCTGCTGCAGCATCTGGCATTTTTCATGGGTTTGGGGATCTGAATTCAGGCACTCACATTTGTATGGCAAGCACTTTTATCTGCTGAGCCCCCTCCCAGTCCCATAATGCTTTGATGTGGCTGAAATTGCTAATTAAGGCCAGAGGTGGCAACTGAGGCTCACTTTTGCCCCTGTTAGCATAACTGGGAAAATAGAAGTCAACTGTAAATGGCTGAACTCATAAAGCTCTTTGTCTCTGTTGTAGAAATTGTGGAGAGTACAGACATAGACTGTGCCTCCCTAGCTTCGTGCTGTCTCATATTAAATTTAAAAAAAAAAGGAGATAAAGTGAGGTTAGCCTTCAAAGTAAGTCACTGGAATTTGACTTGTTAGATTGTCTGCGTTTCCTGCTAATACTCAGGTTCTCCTGGCATGGGTCTTTGAGGAGTGACTTCAAATTGCATGAGGCAAAAACAAAACAAAAAACCTCAAACTTCATAGAATGAGCCCAAAAACAATACATCTATTTATGGACCAAGTCACTCTCCCCTCCCCCACACAGACACAGCCATGCAGTGACCAATTTTTCCTGGGAAAGATTTTTTTCTGTCTTTTTAAGGGAATGATAAACACTAGTTACTAAAAGAAAAAAATAATAAGGTATTGTGTCCTTACCACAAAATAACAACACTGTAGATCATGCTCGCCGAAGGCTCCACGTCTTATAAACCCAGAACACGGCATTACTTCACATTGAGTTATTGTTCCGCTGCAGAGCGAGAAGAGCGGGCTCTGAATATATTAATGATCGTGCCTGCCTTGGCAGGACGTAATGTATACTAATCATACGGAACCAGTGTGCAAGAGAACTTTCAATGCATTTGTCCAGTTAATAGCTTGACTTAATCTGCTATTTCATTGGGTCACCAACCTTTTCATTGTAGGTAATGTACAGCAGAAAACGTACAGCTGACACCCTGATGAATCAATGGAGGACTTCTTGGTTACCAAGCAACATGTTTGCTGTTTGCACTTTACCTCCGCCTAATTCTGCCCATATGATCCTCTGGCTGCTCTCAGTTGATGAACTTAAGTGTAGCTCAGTGAGCCTGCATCTGCGCGTGTGTGAGTGTGTGAGCGTGTGTGTATGTGTGTGCATGTCTTGGGGGAAGGGAGAGACATCACAGACACAAAGTAGCTCATTTGGATTGCATTTTATAGTCGTTAAGCAATAAGCTCCTATAATAAACAACCACGCCAGACTTAATACTCAATAAACCGTATGGTTTATAAAGCAATTAGGGACCCGACTCTCAAAATAAGACAGTTCGGCAGAATGAGAGCGTCTACCCTAACAATGAATAGTATGATATGTGGCTTGTTCAAAATGTCATAATTCTCATTTAAAAAACAATTAACAGTTTAGTGTATTTTGGTCTGCCAAGCGCTCAGCTTCTTAATCAAATGTGAACAAAATCAAAGAACCACTTCTCAGCTTTACATCGTGGCCAGTCGCCTGCCTAGAAAGCACTCCTGAAAATGAGATGGTGAGTTTTCTCATGTTTGTTTATCAACCTGAAAGTCTATTGAAGAATCAATATGAGTCAAATACATGGGTTTTGTCAGCTTTTCAAAAGAAGCCACCCAGCGACTCTATTTTAGAATGTCTCTGTATTGCTTAGTAACTTCTTCGGCTGACAAAAACTAATCTCTGTTTTCTCATTCCTTCTTTAAATTGTGGTAGGTGTCTGGAGAATCAACACACACTTGCTTGCTTTGTATTCTCTTTTATGACAATAAACATAAATATCTGGTTATTATTCTCTGTAGGCACTAGGGAGCATCGCTGATGCCCAGGATTGGTTTTGAGGTTTCTGACCTCAGGATTCCTATTTTCAGTGGCTGATCTCCTTCACTCACTGACACATATATAAAGTTCTATTTTTAAATATACTCTTAAATAATGTAAGCTTCCCTCAGTGTTCATGAGGCAATGCTAAATGAATAGGACCTACTGCATTTCCTTCCAAAGGGACTTCCGCCCAAGACGGATTTATTCTGGATCGTGCATTGACTTCCAAAGATCCTTGCGATGAACGTACAGATTCTATTGGCCATCTAAGATCACATATTTGACTCTCTTGTCCAAACACTCAGTATTTTTATGAAGAATCAAGAGAAGCCGAAGAGAGAAAAGAAAATTTAATGTGTACCTAGATATTGTGGAAATTCAAATGAAATGCCATATTTGAAACTTGATTCATTTTTCACCTGTTCTCACCAACTTTATGATCTTTGCAAATATATTCTTAGGAAGCTGTCTGTAGAAATTCCCATATTTGGGCTGGAGAGATGTCTCAGTGGTTAAGGCACTTGCCTCCAGTGCCTAAGGCCCCGGGTTCAATTCCCCAGGACCCACATAAGCCAGACCCACAAGGTGGTGGCCCTGGTGTGCTCTCTCTCTCTCTCTCTCTCTCTCTCTCTCTCTCTCTTTCTCTCTCTGTATCTCTCTGCTTGAAAATGAATAAATAAAATATTTTAAAAAAAAGAAATTCCCATATTTGATCCCTTTCTATTCAGGGCATATGTGGTTAGGAGACTATAAAAGTGTTCACACTTGCTATTTGCACTTTATCATGAGTGCTCCCAACTCCATCTGTAAACTGATCAAACAGAAATAGATCACCTTCAATATGATTCAGCCATCCCTGGACCCTAACAGATTTTCATAATGCAGATGTCATTTTAATTAAGAGAAATTGACATAAAAAAAAGATTAAGGGGAAAATGATGTCTAGAGATATCACGTTCACAGTCTAGTTCAAATATCCAAGCTGAGAATTTCAAATGAACCTAATTTTGGAAAAACTTCTAAGCAAAACTTTTGGGACATTACATTGATTTTTGTTGTCATAATTGGAACACTTTCTGATATAACCAGGGGTGGGGGAAATCTACCCCCTAGTGGGGGTGTTTCAACATGTTCACCAACAGTACACCACCTTCCCTCCTGATGGGTACAGATAGATTCCTCACACATGTGTGTTCCAAATGGCCACACTATTCTCTCAGACTCTGCTCTTCCCTTTCTTCCTTTCCTCAACTCATCTGTAGTCACTTTCTGATTGTGAGTACGGAAGATGAGCAAATCCTCAGTCCCTGATTTTCCTAGGGAAGGATGCCTGGAGAGTCCTATGGAATTCTTTGGGACTGAAGTTCTCTGCCTGTATAGCAGTTAAAAGAACCCAGAGTTTGAAGACCACCTGAGACTTTTTGGAATACAATCCATAGAGCAGAGTGAAGCATGAACAATGCTTCCTTAAAATGTATCCAGCCCACGAAGGAGGATATACAACTGATCAGGGATGGGGAGGGGGGAAAGTGGGGAATTCGGGATAACAATGCATGGTTTGCCCACTAAATAATGTAACTCATTATGGATAATAAATATTAAAAAAATGTATCCATAGCTGGTCAGATTGCCTTCCGTTGGCAGCAAGCAAAAGCAAGAAAGCATCCATTCAACCTCAGCCATTGGCAGTAATCATGCAACTGGAGTCCTTTCCACAGGACCCAGGCAGCTGTTGAATGGTAGTTGACGAGCAGGTTGAAAGAGCTAGCCCGAGTGCTGTTGGCTCTCCTTCACTAGGTTACATGAGAGGTAAGCAATTAAATTGAACTGGCATGGGAGAAGTTAGGGATCAGAAGAGGAGACAGGGCGACATGGAAGCAAATGACCCTCAGCCATTCACTGTGGTCTGGCTAGCTAGGACTCTCTCAGAAAATACAGCATGAGTGATTCGGTTCTGGTATACCCTTCCTCTGAAGTTTCCTCATTGGAGCCCGAAATTCTCATTTGGGTGCAGAGTAAGATTTCTTGGAGTGAGAAGCACAGCAAATATTGACTATGGCAATGCAGAGGTCAATATTTACCTCAAGGGATAATACATCCTGATAGTCACTGAAGCATAAAGTCAATATTTTGAGGGTGGTGTCAGGTGCATCTGAAATGTGCTTTCTAGAACAGCTGGGAATATTGCCCTACAAAATCCTACTGAGTCTGAGTTTCTTTAGCTTCGCTGCCTATGCTAATGGTTCAAAGAGAAGAAGGCGGAGGGGATCAGGGAAATCATATTCTACCTTCTTATTTTGGAAAAGAGGAGGGTGTAGCTGCCTATTCAAAGCACATCTATATATTAATTTTTTACTTTTGAAAGTCCTTTTTTAAAAATAAAATTTCATCTGGTGTTTTCACCACTGCTGAGCAACTGGGAGGAGAATGACTTCAGCCCTTGCATTTATGGTCCCTTGGGGAGGCAGGGAGGAAACGTGTGGAGTGGATTCACATCTGCCTCTGGAGCTCAAGCCACCAATAGTGTTGCTTATTGATTTATTAAATTGTATTTATTATTTGTTGTGTGTGTATGTACAAAGGGCCATTCTTTGGAGCCCGTGTCCGGGCAACTTTGGGGTATTGACCTTCACTTCTACCTTAAGAGAGGGTCTCTCTTGTATGCCATACTGGAAGCAGGTTACTTGGCCTGCAAATGTAGGGATTTTCCTGTTCCTGTCTCGCATTGCTGGCTCATCAGGATCACAGGCACGAGCTCCTCTTCCGCCCAGCTTCGGTTGTAGGCATCTGAACTCTGGTCATCAGGCTCGCACAGCAAGTGCTCCTAACCCCTGAACCCTGTCCCCAGCCCTGTCTGTGTTGTCCTCTCCAGTAGCGACTTACATTCATATATAAATGGAAATCCACTTCCTTTAAGAGTAGCTTCCCTTCCTATGATGAATTATTAAGCAATTGAAAACAAAGCAAAGTTAGTGAGAGTTTGTTGAGAGAAACCATTTTCTCACTAGTCCATCGTATGATTCAGATCTGGTGGTTCTCTTTGAGCGTGTGATCCTGCATCCTAGGGACTTCACTTCTGTCACAAACAGCAGCAGCAGTTGCTTGTCTCTACTCAGCTCTGCCCGGGGCTGTTGAAGGACCAGGAACACGGGCCCATTTCAAATAATAGCTGCGACACAGAATAGTCACAGTTCTGCTCTGGCCAGTCCTGGTCCTGGTGGAGGAGGTGGCGATCTGTTCAAATTACTCAAGAGTGTTTCTTAGACTCTCTAGGAAGTAATCTCTTCTTCCCTAACATGATTCTTGTGTGCTCACTGATGTTCAATGGCCTCATTCTTCACAACTACTGACAAGGCTCCACAAAGCAAACCACTCAGAGACATGCATAGTCTGTAGGAATGAGAGACCTCTGTTCTCTTCTGAGAATAGGTGCTGATTTTGGTTTGGGTTTGGTATGGGAAATGCACTTGGGGCCTAGCGTACAACAGGCAAATATTCTACCACTCCAGCCCCCAAACAATGTTGGAGGCCCCTTGCCTTGATCCCTGCAGGGAGAGTCAGAAAGAGAACCTGGTGGAGGAAAGGATGGGCACAGTTTCCCTTGGAGTAATTGCAAACACAGTTTGCACAGTGATTTCATATCATTATGTCCATTTTTTTTCAGATGGGGACGGAGGTGAAGGAGGTAAATAACTAGCCCAGAGTTAAAAGAAGAGGGAAGCCAGGATTCAAACCTTGCCTATCTGCTAATTTGGTTATTGACTAAGTTCCAAGTTGTTTTTCCATTTGCGATGTTTTCTTTCTTCTCCTCCTGAGCCTTGTCTTAATATCTATGACTTAGGCTTATATGTCAAATTGTTCACGATGGTTAAGAGGACTTTGGTCATTTCTCTATTGGTTTTTGTGCACTTAAGAATTAAGGCCAATTTGAGATGCCTCTTGTAAGTTTGGAGTACTTTGGAATTATCCTAAGTATATAAATTAATTCCCTCATTGTTGGGACAAAATGCCCAGCCAGAAACAGCTTATGAAAGGAAATGGTTTAATTCAGCTTACAGTTTTTTTATTTTTAATATTTTATTTATTCATTTTCAGTCAGAGAGATAGAGAGAGAGAGATAGAGAGAGAGAGAGAGAGAGAGAGAGAGAGAGAGAGAGATACCAGGGCCACCACCTTGTGGGTCTGGCTTATGTGGGTACTGGGGAGTTGAACCCAGAGCCTTAGGCACTGGAGGCAAGTGCCTTAACCACTGAGCAATCTCCCCAGCCCCAACTTACAGTTTTGAGGGGAAGCTTCATCATGGAGGGGAAAGCATATCAGGAGCAGATCACCATGCATTGTTAGGGAAGAAGTAGAGAGGGCCAAAGCCAAGCACAGGTGTACTAAAACCCAGTGATACACTTCTCCCCCAAAAAAGTCTCACCTCCCAAAGGATTTACAACCTGCCCATCTAGCACCACCACACTAGGGAAGGCAAGAACCAGCACTGAGGAGTAATTTTAGAGCCAAGTAGGCTCCTGGCATCTAATCAGGCAAATCTACTAGACCAGGATTTTTGCTTGCATGTTGGATTTGAGAAGCCTTTGGTAGTGTCCCAACTTCATACGTCTCATCGACTGGAAAGGGGAGAAGAATGCAGAGATAAGACTTAGAGAAGGCTAATGCAAGAGACAGAAGAATTCTCACATGTATCCAGTAAGTTTGAATGTCCAGTTAGAAGTTTCCTGATTCAGAAATTTCCTCTATATCCTCATTTCTCCCAAGTGGTATTTAACTACTGACCATGAGTCCCCAGCCAGTCCCCTTGCAAGGGCAAAGGTGTTTATATTATTCTGTAATGATTTTGTAAGAGTTAATCAAATTGAGTCATTTTAGCATCTTCTTCCAAATAGTATGTACCAAAGGGATAACAATAAGCTCAGAGTATCAAATACAGAAATAAAAATGTACTCAGTGCCAGGAAAGTGATGCTGATTTACTTCCTTATCTGTTGAAATACTGAACTGATTGATACCAGGAAAACTCTGTATTAAGAATATTGTATTGAATAATCATAGGTCATGACTATAATGCCCCAATCACTTCTTGAGGCCTGGGATAAATCTGAAGGTATCTATAAGGATTTGTAGGGCTCTGTGGTGGTTTGACTGTAAAATGTCATTCACAGACTCATATATTTGGATATTTAATCCCCCAGTTAGTGTTGCTGTTTGAAAGGCTGTGAAAGATTTTGGAGCTGGAGAGTTGCTGGAAGGAAAGTCACTGTGGGCAGGCTTGGAGGTGTTATAGCTCATCTCTGCTTCTCCCCTTCCTGATGATGTGAGGATGTCACACTAGCTGTCTGCTCCTACCTGCCCTGATTTCCCTGCCATAACAGATGTTCCTTGAAGTTGGTAGCTAAAAATAAAGTCTTTCCTTCCCTGAGTCATTTCTGGTCAAGGACTCTGTCCAGCAAGAAGAAAGTAACTCTCTTGAATACCTACCTCAGGCAAAAGATAAGACCCTATTGCTGAAGATCCCACAAACTGCTGTCATACAGCACTGAGACCCTTATGAATCCCCAACTGAATCCAGCTCCCAGAAGGTTAGCTTGTGCAATGCAGGAAGGCATTGCCCAAGCTGCCAGGGGAACCAGACCAACGATATTCCAAGAAAGCAGAGGACATTCTCAAGCTACACCAACCGATGGTCTGAGAATGCAGAGCACACTGCTAATATGGCACAGACTAGCAAGATAAGAAGTGCCTATCTGTGCAATAGCGGTGCTCAACCTAGAAATCAATGAGAACTGTGGACAACCAAACTCCACCAAGTGGACCTGAGTTGACGGGAGACACCCAAGCAGGAGAGGAACCACCCCAAACTCACCATTTAGAGCCCTAAAAAACCTCTAAGGAAGTTGGTGTGATGAGCAAAAGAGCTATTCCCACAGCAGGGCAGATATCCTAAGGAAGGATAACGGAGACAGACACCAAGGGTGCCCAAAATAGTCCAAAACACAAATCCAGAGACTCTTAAGAACTCAACAATTATGCAAACTTAAAACTCACCCACCATGCCTCAGGGAAATTTGCAGAAGAGGCGATGGAAAGATTGTAAAAACCATGGTGGGGGAGAACATCAAATGCACAAAGGGGTGTGACATCCTGGTTTAAGGGGTTTTCTCTAATAGCACATGATACTGAACATCTTGTTATATTAACATATATATTTATATACTAATAAAAATGTTTATATATGAAAAGAATTACAAGGAATAAATATTCACCTCTTTAAAAAAAGAAGAAGAAAGTAGCTGATACAGACTGAATCTCTTCCCCGTGTGTTCTACCCCAGGTTCCTTGTGGTGCTGGTTTGTTGACATACTGCTGGGCATGTGGTAGAGTAAATCATCTTACAGATACCTTGCCTGTTCCATGAATAAAGCAAACACACATAATGAAAAATAAAGCTGCAATCCAAGTGTTTACTTATGATTAATGGATAAAGAAAATGAGGCATGTAATTTTAAAAGATGAATCAGCCAGAAAAAGAAGGAAGCACTGGAGAGATGGTCCAGTGGTGAAGCCTACTTCCCGTGCTCCTGTGTATGAGGGCAGCTCGATTCCCAGGACCCACGTAAAGAGCCCTATGAGTCTGTGATCCTAGCATTACATCATACGAAAGCAACAAAACCAAACCAAAAGATCTACTGTAACAGGCACGAAATTTTGGGGGCATCAGGCCAGTCACAAAAATGACAAGGCATTGAAAGTAGCCAAAATCCAGAGACACACGGTAGATGGGTGGTCACCAGAAGCTATTAGCTTTTGTTCAGTAGTTTTAGACTTGCAAGTTGAAAAAGTTCTGGAGCTCTTTGACAACAGTGTGATGTTCTACAAACTGCCCAATGGTACACTTCAAACAGATTAAGAGAAGAGCTTACATGTAGTATTTTTAGTACAATAAAAATGGGAACTATTTTTAAAATTCAGTTCCAAATTCATTCCCCATTAAGATAAGAAAATGGTATTAAAATACCAAGCAAAAAGAAGAGCCCATGGAAAGGTCAAGTTTCCTTGGGAAACAGTTTCCACGTCATCTGGGGGGGGGGAGTGTGAGAAGATGAGCTTTCTGGTCTCTGGATCCTTTCCCAGATGAAGGAATTAAATTATGAGACAAATGAATCCATTTTCTTTAAAACCACAAGTATACAGACCTCGTGAGATGACCTTTGGTGGACACTTACAGTTCGATATACTTGGCCTTGGTGATTCATTTTAGCCCCAACTTTGAGTGTCAATATTATTACCACGTCCTTCTCCATACAGCCCAGAACATTAAGGCCAGTGAGGAAATTGAATCACTTTCTACTCAGTTCATGACTGCAGGCCCACATCCCCAAACCAAGTTGTTCACCGTAATCATTTATTGCGCTTTAACTGCCTCTTGAAAGGTGAACTTTGATTAATTGCATCCTCCACGTCTAACCATTTGTTCAACAATCTCCAGACCATCTATGCTCTCAGCCTGTGTTCACTCTCAGCCTTATTAACAAAGATCAAATAAGAGACATCATTGAATGCCTTAGGGAAATAAAACTACACCAGGCTTTTGACATATTCCTGGTATGACGGATTCCCTGCAATCTTATTAATGAATTAGTAATATTTCAAAGTATTTGTTGGAAACTCTGTTCCAGAATTCCCTCAGGGCATCCAAACGTACCAGTTTATCTTTCCTAATACTTGCCTTTGTCTCTTTTGAAGAGTCTAGCAATGATTCTCTCATTCTCTTATTAATTATAGCAATACTTCTGAGGCCAATCTGTAGGCTTCTTTCCTAACTTCAGCTCTCCACAAAGATATATGGTGACCTGAATTCTGTAGCAGATTGTAGCTTGTGTAGTTATACCTTGACTAGAGCATCTTTTAATCTTGATTTCTTTTGGATTCTGGGGTGTGTGTGTGTGTGTGTGTGTGTGTGTGTGTGTGTGTACATATGTATAGTTCTTTTTTTTGTTTGGAAATGATTTTTTTATTATCCATAATGAGTTACAACATTTAGTGGACAAACAATGAGTTGTTATCCCCAATTCCCCACTGCCCTCCCCTCCCCCCTCAACTGGATAACCTCCTCCATGGGTCGTCTGGATCAGTCCTTGTGACAGGGGACCATGGATAGACTAGTAATCAGCCAGGTTCTCCTGTCCGTAATATGTATAGTTCTTGCACCTGTGTGTGCATGTATACGCCATGCACTGTATGTATTATGCAGGCACCTATATGTGGATGTACACATCTGCGTGTGGACACATACACCATGTGCATGGGCACTTCTGGAAGAGGCCAGCAGATAACACAGGTGTATTTCTCTATTGCTCTTCTGTGTTGCTTCCTTGAGACATTATCTCTCACTAAGGCCATTTTTTTTTCTGTCAGTTTGGCTGAGCTGTGAGTGGGATCAGCTTCCCACAGGTGTTTGGTTACAGGTATGTAAGGCCATGCCCACCTGTCTACACGGCTGCTTTGGAGTGAATTAGGGCCTTCCTGCTTGTATGACAAGTGTTCGTACCAAATGACCCTGTTCCCCAGGCCTAGAGAATCTTTCGTTTAAAACGATTTTGCCCTTTTTCCTATATGAAACCAATAAACCTGGAATTCAGTAGCTCTTCCTTCTTTTTGAACTAACTGACATCGTGTAAATTTTCTTACACAACAGGCCTATATTTCTGATCAGTTTTGTGTTTTATTATTTTATTTTATCTTTTGAGACAGGGCTTCATGTAACTCAGGGTGGCCTCTGTCTCCCTAGATCGTCAAAGGTGACCTTGAACTTCTGATCTTCCTGCCTCTGCTTCCTAAGTGCTGAGATTCTAGTCACATGCCACTATGCCCAGATTATGTAGTCCTGGGGAATTAAACCCAGGTCTTCATGTGTGCCAGCTCAGCAAACACTCTACAAACTGAGCCCTCAGCCGCTGCCTGTCTTAGCGTCAAGATTTCTTTTTATATGTTTTTGGTAGTTTTCGTTGAATTTCATTCCTTTTGGCCTGTGGTATCTTGGATTCTAAGGTTAGAAGTTTGTGTCACCCTATATGTTCTTGGAGTAGGGGTGATCTATGAATGGAAGTACATTCTGAAAAATGAAGCTGTCAGCAAGGTGGGCCAACACTTGATAAATTCTAGGATTAGTATAGTCAGAATGTGATGATTTCCTGGTGGGCACAGTCATCATGTGACTGTTTGGTACTTATGTTTTGTGTGTGTGTGTGTGTGTGTGTGTGTGTGTGTGTGTGTGACGAAACCCAGGGCCTGGTACATGCATGTTAGGCAAGCATTCTCCTGCAGAGTCGTATTCCCAGCCTTATGCGCTAGTTTTTAGACAAGATTTGGAGAGCATCTGTCACCTACAACTTCTGAGGTAGCAACTCCCAGCCAACAAAGGTCCCTGGACTTTGGGTAATTACTTG
>PVHP010000872.1:85688-124064 GCA_004024765.1 Zapus hudsonius
GTTTTTAGACAAGATTTGGAGAGCATCTGTCACCTACAACTTCTGAGGTAGCAACTCCCAGCCAACAAAGGTCCCTGGACTTTGGGTAATTACTTGGCTTAAAAGTAGAGAGCTGAGGGCTGGAGAGATGGCTCAGCGGTTAAGGCACTTGCTTCCAGTGCCTAAGGCCCTGGATTCAATTCCCCAGTACCCATATAAGTCAGACTCACAAGGTGGCGGCACTGGTGTGCTCTCTCTCTCTCTCTCTCTCTCTCTCTCTCTCTCTCTCTCTCTCACTCTCTCTCTCTCTCTCTCTCTGTATGTCTCTGCTTGAAAATTAATAAATAAAATATTTTTTAAAAAGTAGAGATCTGAGGCCACAGTGATTATTCACTCACCAGTCGTCTTATGTGAACTGGTAAAGAATTAAAAATCTCTCGACATTAGAACATTTTAGAAGCAACTACGGCGTTACTAGAGACAGCTGGGAGCCATCACAGTTAATAAATTCTTATCAACTCACAGTCACTTGGCCTTTGTAAATCTCCTAAAATTGTAACACTCGCGTGAGCAGAAAAATCAATTCTGCCGTCAAACTTAGCTGACACCAAAACCTACGGAGGGGAAAAATAATGAGCTCGAGTGAAGAAACAAACGTGGGGATAGAGAAATCACAGGGAAGTGCACTTGACACACAGGTGGCGGCTCGGAAACTGTAGCCTGAGCTGTCAACAGGTGCTTTGCAATATGACTAATCAATACCCAAGAGTCAGCCTCTGCTGCATGCCTCCCGGGGAAGAGGACAGGGTGGGCATTGCCATGAGGTTGGATTAAATTGATTTTTTTTTCTTCTCTTCTTTTTACTGCATTTATACGTGCGTTTGGTGTGCATGTGTATGTGTGTGTGCATGTCTGTACGCACATGAGTACACTTGTATGTACACATGTGTGTGCATATACACAGGAGTACACCTGTATGTGCACACGTGTATGTGTGTGTGTCCATGTGCACAGGAGTACACTTATACATGCACATGTGTATGTGTGTGCATGTGTGTCTGTGCACACAGGAGTACACTTGTATGTGCACACGTGTATGTGTGTGTCCATACAAACAGGAGTACACTTGGATGTGCACATGTATATGTGTGTGTGCGTGTCTGTATGTGCAGAAGTACACTTGTATGTGCACATGTGTGTGCATGTCTGTATGCACAGGAGTACACTTGGATGTGCACACATGTATGTGTATGCATGCGTGTCTGTACACACAGGAATACACTTTTATGTGTACATGCGTATGTGTATGCATGCATGTCCATATGCACAGGAGTACACTTATATGTGCACATGTGTATGTGTGTGCATGCATGTCTGTGCACACAGGAGTACACTTGTATGTGCACATGTGTATGTGTGTGCATATGTCTGTACACACAAGCGTACACTTGTATGTGCACATGTGTATGTGTGCATGTCTGTATGCACAGGAGTACACTTTATGTGCACATGTGTATGTGTGTGTGCCTGTATGTACAGGAGTACACTTCTATGTGAATATGTGTGTGTGCATGCATGTCCATATGCACAGGAGTACACTTGTACATGCACATGTGTATGTGTGTGTGTCTGTATGCACAGGAGTACACTTGTATGTGCACACATGTATATGTATGTGTATGTCTGTATGCACAGGAGTACACATGTATGTGCACATGTGTATGTGTGCATGGACTTGTGGCCAGAGGTCATTATCATGGGTCTCTGTTGCTCTTATTCTTTGAGAAAAAGTCTCTCACTGAATCTGGAGCTCACCAATGTGGCTAGACCAGCCGTAGGGGTCTGCGTGCCTCTGTTTCCCCACCTCTGTGACTACAGGCACACACCGCTGTGCCTAGCTTTTACTTGGGAGCTTGGGGTCCATACAAAGTTCCCCAGGCTCATGCAGTAAGCACTTTACCCACTGAGACATCACTCCAGCCCCACAATGGATTCTTTTTAATTCCAATAGTAAATGACCATGTTTGATCATTAAACCTATAATAATAATTAGATGAATCTATTGCAATCTCATTGGGTCGCAAAGTAATAGTTAACACCATAGCAGAGGAAGCATAGTATTTCTGCTATTTCAAGATTATGTTTGGTTTTTGTGCAAATACTCCATGTGCTCAGTGGAGGAATTTAATAGCCATGGTTCTAAAAGGCAAGAAACTGTGCCACTGGCTGGAAGTCCCCAGAGATAGACTCTGAAATAAGCCTCAGAGTGCAGATGCTTTCTTTCCGGATGGGGATTTCCGGATGCCTCAGTGGGGAGGTAGGAGGGTAAGGAAGGAAGCCAAATCTAGAAGTGGAGCCATAAGGAGCAGGATGGTGTGCTACCACATCTTGCAGCTACCATACAGCTCTGGAGATGCTGTATGACACACTAAGAGTACATTGAAGAATGGAGCAAGTTGGACTGTCGGCCCTCCAGTTCCCACTTCATGCCTGTCTACTCATGGTGGCGAGTGGGCATCACCTCCAGCAGGTGTGCAGGCTGAGTTCACCTGGAGAAGATCCTCAGGTGAAAAGTTGCAGGGACTTTCAGAAACAAGTAACCAGCAGGTGCAGGACAGGTGGGGTCAGAGGGACATTGGCAGACATCGATGGCATCTGAGATCAGCTCTATCTTCTCCCGTTCTTTGTAATCTCTATTTTCCCCATCGGGAGCCACTTTCAAAATTGTGCTTTTCTGCCAGTTGCCCCTGTAATTTCAAATGATGCACTACTATTTATTGATTGATTTTAGATTCTACTTATTGGCTCCTTTTGATTTGAGGGGTTATCTCTCATATTACCACCTGCTCTACCTCCCTTCTTTCCTTATCTTCTTAACAATGTTCAATGTCAAATTCTGGCTATTTATTTTAATTTCTAATTTTTGGGGGTCACACATTCTCACTTTGTATCCCAAAATGTCCTGTAGCTCACTCTGTAGGTAGTCCAGTCTGGCCTTGAGCCCCAGTGAACTCCTGCTTCTGTCTCCAGAGTGTTGGGATATATGAGGAAGCTTCCAGTGCCAGGCCTGGAAATAGCACTTATGTAATAATTCTATTATGTTAATTATTATATAATTGTATTAAATCATTATATAAATAATAAAGGTGTAATGACTTCACTAATGGGCTCAGCACTAGAGCCTGACTCATCTGTTTTCTCCTCAGTTTTTCACTTTTGACCAACTCACCTGTCCATTAGCTTAGTGTGTGATGTACCTATTAGCTAATCTTTCCAGACACTGAGTATCTGACATTGGCCCACTAACCAGCCTTGCTTAATGTTCAGACACAGTTCCAGAAAACCCATCCACCCCTTCTGCTTTCCACCCACTCTGTCTGCCTCACACAGTCAGCAGAGGCTCCTCATTCTTCTGGTATAGTTTATTTTCTCTGTGTTTTTATATGTGTGTGTGTCGATGTGTGTGTGTGCAGGTGCACGTAGAGGTAGGTACTCATGCATGCATATAGTGGATGGCCTAGGGGTCATTTCTCAGAAGTGCCACTTACCTTTTTTCTTTAGATAAGGTCCCTCGCTGGCCTGGAACTTGCTTAATTAAGCTAGACCTGCTAGCCAGCAAGTGTCATGCACCTGCCTATCTCTACTTCCCCGGTGCTGGGGTTACAAGCACATGCTACTATGTCTGGATTGTAGTTTTTATATGGGTTCCAGGGATTGAATTCAGGCCCTCGTGTTTGCAAGGCAAGCACTTGACTGATATCATCTCCCCAGCGCTATTCCAGCTTGTTCCCTAACCCTGACCCCGAGCTGAATGTCTGGGACTTTCATGTAGGTGTCCTGGTTTCTTTCTCCCTTCAGGGTTTTACTTTTAAAAATATTTTATTTATTTATTTGCAAGCAGAGAGGAGAGAGAGAGAGAGAGAGAGAGAGAGAGAGAGAGAGAGAGAGAGAGAGAGAGAGAGAGAGAGAGAGAGAGAGAGAGAGAGAGAGGGTGTCAGGGCCTCTAGTTACTACAAATTCCAGATGCATGCACCACTCTGTGCATCTGGCTTACATGGGTATTGGGGAATTGAACCCCAGTAGTTAGGCTCTGCAGGCAAGCAAGCGCCTTAACTGCTGAGCCATTTCTCTAGTCCCACGGTTTAACTTTTTGAAGCTTAGTTCCTAGTTAAGATGATGGGAGTGGAATGTTTCCTCCTAGAGAATGAATGCAGAAAGCAGTCTATCCGGGGCTATCCAGTGTCTCCCCAGAGGACTCTTCTGCCCAGCAGTGGACAGCTGGGAACAACCTTCATATTCTACATTAGAATCGTCAAGTTCAAGGTGGCATTTGTATTAATCCTTCTGGCTTCAGACTGGTATCTCATGCTGCTTGTCTCAGTATGTTCTTTTCTGATATAACAGAATCCCAAAGACTGGATCAATGCTAAACAATAGTTCATGCAGCTCACAGGTCTGGAGGCTGACAAGTCCAAGGTCAAGTTGGAATAACTGGGGAGGGGTTCCTTGCTAGGTCATAGCATGGCCATAGGTCAAGCAAGCTTGCATGAGACAGAGAGAAGTCAGACCAAACTCATCCCCCCATTTTTTAAAAACCTATGTACTATGTGTAGTGTGGTGTGATCGTGGTGGGGGTCGTGTGTTGGGGGTACATGTGCACATATATGTGAAGATGGTCTCCTCTGAACAGAGCTGTGGCTTCTGTGAGCCTCTCCAGTCTCTGGCCTTATGCATGGCCACACCCAGCACTTTATATGGGACCTGGGCAATTAAACTCGGGCAGCCGCAGGCCTTCATACTTACGTCAAGCGCTCTTACGTTTATCATTACAACTTTATAAATGTTTCAAAACTTCTATAAATGCTCCCATGTGGAAATCAACCACTGAAACTTTAGGGAAGCTTTGACATTAACCAAATTTAGTGATGGTTCCCCCACGAGCTCTCACTCTTCCTCTAGTTATCTTTTGTATATTCTTCTTCTCAAAACAACCAACTGCTCTTCAGGATAGAGTTACTGACTTTTCTCTGACCAAGACATCTTTAATAATTTATGCATACATATTCTCGTACTTAAAACACATAAAATTTCATGATGAATCTCTACCTAACTTCTCAATGGAACAAATTATTAAAAATTATTATTTTGGGCAAAATAGCCCAATATCACAGCACGAGTCTACAAATATTTAATATTTTGACTGCAATGCATTTAAGTCACTGTTTTCAGAAAGCTGAGATAATGCTAGAGCTAGTTGGCTGATATAAAGAAAAGGAATGTTCTCTTTGTGTTGAAAAGAAAACAAGTGTGTGAACACTGTGAAATTTGAAAAAGCAGAAAGTGAGTATTTAGAAGGATATGCTTATTCTCCATTCTATGATGGCTGAATCTTTGAATGGGTGTGTGTGTGTGTTTTGTGTGTGTGAGAGAGACAGAGAGACAGAGAGAGAAAGAGAGAAGATAGAGATTTATGTGTGTTGTGTGTGTCATGTGCATGTCAAGTGTGTGTGTGTGTGTGGAGGTCAGAGGACAAGTTGGGTGTCAGTTCTGGCTTTCCAACTTGCTTGAGGCAGGCATAGTGACACAGGTCACATTGTATCAACAGCCAAGAAGCAGGGAGGATAAATGTTGGCACTCAAGTCTATTTTCTCTTTTTTAAAATCAGTCTGGGACTCTAGCCCATGGCATCCAAATTCAGATACTCATGCTTGTCCACTGAGTCATTCCTCAGCCCATACATCAGTGAAGAGAAATCACTGTATTAGATGGAGAAGGCTGCTATAACAAAATGCCAAGACTTTGGTATCTCACCCCAGCTCTGGACCCAAATGCACTTTCTCTTCAGGCTCTGAGAAAACCCCTTCCTTGTATTTTCTGGTTTCTGGTGGCCCGAAGAAGCCCTTGGCTTGTCATAGCATAATCTCCCTATCACATGACCTTCTTCCCTGTGTGTCTTTCTTCCTCTGTGTCCTCTCCTTTTCTTTTTAGGACATTAGCCATGGACTTAAGGCCGACACTGATCCAGTATGAACTCACTGATGTCCTCAGATAACTATATCTGCAAAGATCTCATTTTCGACTAACATCATATAATTATGAGGTTCTGTGTAGGCATATATTGAGGGGTACCTTTTGCCACAATTATTGATGGAAATTGTGGATGTTATCCAGTTCTTTGTGTGCTGCTTCAATGATTCTTTCAATTGACCACTCTGGGCTATCTCATCAAAGAAAAGACATGGTTTTGCAGTGTGGGGTAACATCTAAGCATCAGTCTTTTTAACCCCTCTGGATGATTTTAATGTATGTACAGGGTTGAGATCCTTGGGTTGTATATGCTTTTGGATGGACTGATTAAACAGAGTTTGGAGACCTGACTTTTTCCCATGTGCTAGTACTGAGAGCTCAAAATGATTAGCTTGTGTCTTTCTTGTGTGTGTGGTGCATATTAGTGTGTCCGCAGGTTCGTGCATGTGTGTGAGCATGCATGTATGTGTGCATGTGTGCATGTGGAAATCAGAGCTCTCCACTTTATTTTTTGAGTCAGTAGTTTTTACTGAGTTGGAAGTTCACCAATTGGGCTAGAATAGTTAGCCAGTGAGCCCTGGGGTTCTTCCTATCTCTGCCTCCCCGCACTGGGATTTTACATGCATACCACCTCACCACAGCTGATATTTACGTGGGCATTGGAGACTCAAACTCAGACCCTCATCCTTGCAGAGCAAACACTTTATCCGGCTGAGCCTTCTCCCTAACTCCAGCTGTGCCTCTAAACTCCTTAAGGACAAGTACCTTACAGCTCCTGCGTTCTTCTCTCCATCCACCGATGACATGGAAGAACTAATAAACCCCCAAGCCAATTAGGACACCCAAAAATTTTAAGCGAAGACAAACAAAAAGAATGATTAAAGAATAGTTCATTTTTCTTTAGACTCCTTTTCATTATGAAAGGGCTTTCAAACTCACACGCATTAATAAACCAATCCTCAATTTTTCATTAATGTTGTCTTGGTGGTTTATTAATATTCACTGTGCCATTTATGAAATAGCAGGAATCTATTTATTTTGAAGGGACAACTTTTTCAGTCGTGGCTATATAAAAACAACCTTGAATATACCAAGAAAAAACTCACTAAGATATTTTAAAAGATAAACCAAACATGCTCGTTGTCAAAATGCCCCTTCAAAGATCAAATTTGTGGCTTTTCTTCTTGTTTAGATACATGTTGGTGTTGTTAGATTATTCTCACCCTGGGAACTTCTTGATTTTTGTTTGTGTCCTTAGTAAACTGGGTTTAATCCATTTTGATTTGACAATGTCTAGCACTGGAGACTGGGAGGAGGGAAATGGGGATACCATCATAAGAGTTGATCATACAATGTATCTAATTTATGAATAATAAAGATATATTTTTTAAAAAATGCAAAAAAAGTTAAACACATGGAGAATGAACTTGGTATTTTATTCACGTGAAAGATCTCTTTAAAATGACTCAATTTGACCTAATATAGATGAAAGAAAGACACCCAGGCATTATCACTGTTCAACGTGCAGAGACGAAACCTGAGGGTGTGGGTGAGTTCTTGCCCACAGTACTAGTTTGCTCTGGGCAGCATGCTTCTCTGCCTGTGGTCTGCTCTGTGTGGCCTGTCTCCCTCCATGTAGATTAGGAGGCTCTTTAAAGCACTTGTGAGTCTCCTCAGTATTGCAGTAGCTGATATTGTTAAGACTCAAACCCGGGGGATGTGACATGGGTGGTTCTGAGGAAGCCCGAGCTTCGCACTGGGTTCACAGACTGGCTGTAGGGCTTCATAACACCTGAAAGCACAGACGCGTGTTTATCTTAGGTTTCCAAGCCATCTGTTGGGCTCACATGATCTCTTTTTCTTTATATTCCAGAAGCTGACTTGCTATTTCTGTTCATCTTCTGTTTATTCCACAATGACTTCAGCTCCCACTGATGTTACCACTGCTGTAAAACCTCATTTCTGGGCACGAAAACAGAACAGGAAATGTCTCCTCTTATACGTCTCCCACCTGGGATATTGCAGGTGGAAATGGCAGTTTACTATCCCCTTCCAACAGGTTCTTCTGGCTTCACCCCCTCTTACCATCAGGAAGCGCTGGGTACTCTATACCTAACAGCCTGGCTCTTACAAGTTCCTGAAGCTTCTCCAAACAGAAGAATCGAATTTAAATATTATTCCTAACTCTACGACCTTCATGTTCAAGGGTAAAATAAGAACTACTGTGCAGGCTATCTGTCTCAAGGTGGCATTCCTGACTTGGTAAGATTGAAGCAGGTCAGGAAATAGAGACACTCCACTGGACAGTACTAATGCTTCTTAGTTTATTCAAACACCTTCCATTATACCCCAAAACTCCTGAAATGAGCAATATTTTATTTGACTCGGTGTTCAGAGCGAGAGATGGAGAAAGGCCACATGGACAAATGAGTTGTTCAGGTTATTGCAATAGCTAACAGGCAGCTGAAGGAAACAGTGAGCTTTCATCAGAAGGGCAAGTGTAAAACACACTTGTCCTTTGATGCAATTTGGCTCTGAGAACAAAAACCAAAGATTTGATTGGCCTCGCCCTCTGCAGCTCAATTTGGAGAAATGACTTTGCCTATGAAATTGTATATCAAGAACTAAAAGAAAAACAAGGTTTAGAGTTCAGGTTGTAAAGAAAAATGACTTTCTTCATCATCTCCGCCAATGTAACGGGTATTGCCACTTGCTATGTAAATTCAATTCAGGGCCCAGGGTAGTGGAGATATTAGCTCTTTCTCTCTTCCTTTTTGTTTTTCCTGCTTTCCTTCTGGATTACCTATGGCACTGGGTATATTTTTGTTGTTGTTTTGCTTTTGTGGCCCTGTGATTGGACCCCAAGTTTCATATATGCTGGACAAGTGGTCTTATCACTGAGCTATATTCCCAGCCCTTAAAAATGAGATTTTGACATGTTTTGTTTATACGAGACTTGAGGCCTGATTTTCTGAGCAATCAGAGAAGGATATTTTTAAAAATTATTTTTGGTGTACGTACATGTGCTCACGTGTGTGAGTGCAGGAGTGCATGTGCCACATTGTGTGTGCAGGTCAAAGGTCAACATTGGGCGTGTCCTCAGTTTCCACTTTTGTGAAGTTCACCCTTGCGTTTTCCAGGCTAGACAGTCCTCAAGCTTCCAGACAACCCTCCTGTCTCCCTATATGAGTGCTGGCATTACAGACACCCCCCTTTAGCATCTGGGTTTATGTTGGTTCTGGGCATCTGAACTTGGGTATTCATGCATATATGGCTAGTGCATTATCCACTGAACCATCTCGCCAGCCTTCAGAGCAGAATTTTAAATGCATTGACTGCTGTGATACTAGCAAGGATATCAATGGCCCATGAACTCACTGGACATCACTGGCAGTGTTATTGAAAGGCAGTAGAGTTGCTCCCTACCTGAGCTCTTACGTGTGGCAAAGCCTCCCCCAGCTGGACACTTCACACTGAACAGCAGAATCACCGAGATGGTGTTACGTGGTCAGTGACGTCAACCAACCAATCACCAACTCAAACCCATCTGTGTTTTGTCATTGCCAGGGTCCACTCAAATGGCGATCACAGAGTGCAGTCACCTGCATGGTGTATTCCTAGGCAGTGACCACAACACCTCACTCCTTCCTCAGTGGCTGCCAGGGGAGGCTGCCATGGCTTGTGAAATGTCCCCTATCTGCTCATGTGTGACTCCATCTGTGATTGGGCCTTGAAGAGGGTCCTAGCTAAAGAAGTAGGTCACTGGAGGGTGGCCCCACCTCCTGACAGCTCTGTTTTCTGATTTCAGATGCAATGTCACCAGTAACCTCATGCTAAACCTTCCCTGTTAGGATGTCCTGTGTCTCTTCTTCACCTGCAAGCAAAAATCAACCCTTCCTCCCCAAAGTTGCTTCTCATCAGGGATTTGCTCACAGCAATGAGAAAATTACAGTAGAGATACAACCAAACACTTCTTCAGTGGTGTTGAAAATGATCTTTTGCTTTCTCTTTCTCTCTTCTCTCCATTTTCTTCCCTTTCACACACTCTCTGCCTCTCTCATCCAAAAAGGACAGTTGTAAGTGAGCCTTGCTTTCCCCCTCTCCCTGTGATTCTTAGAGGTGATGCTGAAATGGACGAGCATCACGTTACAGTTATGTCAGCTCCTTGGGTTTCCGTTTCCTAGCCTGAAACCTAGACGATCAGTACTCTCCACGATGAGCTGCTAACGACGGTCACTTCAAAGATGGGGAAAACAGCTCAGTGGGCAAAGCGCTCACCCCCCAAGCCTGAGTTCGAACAGTATTCCTGTGAAAATGACTGGCATGGTGGTGCTTGCTTGTAGTCCCGGTCCTAGGGGTCATTCAAAGCTCATTCAGTCTTGTCCACTTGATGAGCTCCAGGCCAGGGGGAGACCCTGTCTCAAAAAGAGAGGGATGGCGTTCCTGACAATGGCACCACAGGATATCCTCTGGCCTGGGCATGCCCATGCACAGGTGCCCATGCAATATGAACAGGTTTATACCTCTGCACATAAACCACACGTATGTTTAAATAAAGATCCTTTCTATGAAGGGCTAAAGACAGGGCTTGGCATATAGTAAGTAGCACTGCTAACTGGCACCATTTTGCTATCATTATTATTAATTACTATCCTTTAAATCCTTGCTCTGTGCCAGGCCCTGAGGACATACTAAAACACAAGATGGTTCTCTTGGGGATTGTCAACTACCAGTTTACACTTGGCAACGAGATACATTACCTCCATAGTAAATAAGGAAAGGTCGCTTCATCTCTTCTTCTACCTGTTTTTTTTTTTTTTTTTGGTATGTGCATGTGTGAGGTGTGCATGTGTGTATATGAATTGGTATGTGTGTATGCACACTCGTGTGTGTGTGTGTGTGTGTGTGTATGTGTGTGTGGGGGCAGACACTGGCAACTGGTGTCTTCCTCAATCATTATCCCTTTATTTATTGAGACAGGGCCTCTCATTTGAATGCAGACTGCCTGATTTGATTAGTCTAGCTAGCCAGGTTGCTCCAGGGGGTACCCTGTCTCTGTCCCCCCAACACTGCACTAAGGCATGCCACCCCTGCCTGTCCTGCATTTATGTAGGTGCTGGGGTCTAAATTCATATCCTCACGCTTGTGTGGCAAGAGCTTTACAAAATATTTAAAAATATCAAATCCCTAAAAACATGTGTCCCCGAGAACTTCAGCGCTGTGGCACTGTGTCCTGTCCTGGAGACCCAGGTAGAAGCCACCCAGAGGATGTGTTCAGCCAGGGAAGCTGGAGCCTGGTCACAACCTGTTCCTTGCTGAGCAGTTTCGTGTGGTGCTGGGGCGAAGGCTGCTGCCTTTGTAATGGACAGATTCTGCCTGAGCTCTCTTACGACCATCAGAGCAGAAGCTTCCAGAATACTGATGCTCCTGTTTACTGAGAGACATCTACATGGCTGCTTTGCTCCTATACTCTGTTCATTTCCACAATGCCACGCCCCCCTTAGATAAGGATTTTTCTGGACAGGGAAACTGCGTGGGTGAAAGGCCCAAGTTCACACTGCTAATGAATGGTGAAAAATGATTCTTAAACCCAGATATAATGGATTCTAAATCTCTGTGCTCTGTGTGCTGTGTTGAATGGTGTCAGACCGGCAGCTCTCGGAGAAAGTTTGCTTCTAAGAAGAAAGACTTCTCCTTGACCTCTGAGCTGGCAAGGGCCAAGGCTGAGTGGATGACAACCTTGTTAGGATGAACAGTGGCAGGAGCCAGCTGGGACTCTTGCAGATGACCAGTGCCATCATCGCTTCAAGAGAGCCAAAGCAGGTGCCTATATGCACACTCACTAACACGTGCACACAAACACACAACGTATTCGTGCACACGCCACAAGTCTGCACACACAATATCACAGAGAGAAAGCCTTCCACTTGAGGATCTGGCAGTGTGGAAGGCCGAGGATCAGGGTCAGCAGGGCCCTGGACACAGGATGCTGACACCACACTGGCCTCTGCCCAGTACATGTGGCCCTGAAGTATGGGGACGGGCCCATTAAGAACCCTGGCCTTTGTCCTGTTTTTTTGCTTGTGGGTATGGTGTGGTATGTGTGTATGGTAGGTGGTATAAGCCATTGTACACTGCCTTGTGGCACCCATGGGCTGTGGGAACCACCCGGAAGTTGTCCTCTGACCTCAGCATGTACACTGTGGCATGCATATATGTGTGCACACACATACGTACACATGTGCACATGCCTAAAGTGTATATTCCTAAATGCATGCTTAGCACAAAAAAACCAAACAGTGCTGGTAAGCCAGGCAAGCGACACTGAGGGTCCGTCCTTGACTTTTTATTTTGTCTCAGCAAAGAGAAAAGTAACTGATCCATGATGAAGTCTTCCTTGGCCACTTAGCACTACCTCTGAACGCAGAAATCCTTTCCTATTTAAGCTTCAGAAGAGGGTTGGAGTCTGTCAAGATCAACACGATCTTGTGGGCTGTGAGGAAGAATGTGTTACCTGGATGGCACCATGTGCTTTGGCTTTAGCTGGGAAATATACAAGGGAACAAATGAGTCACTCTCAGATTATAGACATTTTGTTCTATCAGTCAGAGTGAAAAGAAAGCATTACAAAGCCTAGGAAAAATGAGAGGGCCAGAATGAGCAGGGACAGCTGACCTTCGATAAGGAGGCGAAAGGTCATTGTCATGGTTTGATCCAGGTGTCCCCCACAAACAAATGAATGTGTTCTGATAGATCGATCCTCAGCTGATGGCAATTCAGGAATTAGAACCTCATTAGAGCTGTGTTGTTGGGGGTGGGCTTATGGGGGTTATAAGCCAGCTTCCCCTTGCCAGTGTTTGGCACACCTTCCTGCCGCTGTTTGCAGTGCTGTGGCAGAGGTGATGTCCAGCCCTCTGCTCATGCCATCGTTTTCCCTGCCAGGATGGAGTCTCCCCTTGAGTGCATAAGCCAAATAAACCCATTCCTCCACAAGCCGCTTTTGTTTGGGTTCTTTCTGCGCAGCAACTAGAAAGCTGACCACAACAGTAGGGATATAAGTTTATGTTTGGATATTGCAGATATCTTCTTAACACTTTTGATATCTTGATTTACAAATTTTCTCAGTTTTATTGCAGTCTAAAGGACCTCACCTTTAATCCCAGCATTGAGGAGGCTGAGGTAGGAGGATCACTGTGAGTTCGAGGCCACCCTGGGACTACATACTGAATTCCAGGTTACCCTGGGCTAGAGTGAGACCCTACCTCAAAAAAAATATCAAAAAATAAAATAACAACTGGGGGCTGGAGAGATTGCTCAGTGGTTAAGGCACTGTCCTGCAAAGCCTAAAGACTTGGGTTGAATTCCCCAGTATACACAGAAAGTCAGATGCACAAAGTAGGGTATGTATCTGGTATTCATTTGCAGTAGCTAGAAGCCCTGGAGAGCCCACTCCCCCTTCCTCTCTCCTTGAAAATAAAATAAAATAAATAAGCAATATATTTAAAAAAATAATAACTGGTCATCTACCCACCATTTCTACTCCAAACATACCACTGAGAAAAATATGAAAAAATTTTCTTTTCCCTTCTTTTTGCTTTTTATTGCATGTGTGGTGTGTGTACATGTGTGTATACTTATGCGTGTTCACATGTCTGTGTGGATGTGAGTGGAGGCCAGAGGTTGACATTGGCATTTTTCTCATCCGTTCTCTTATTTTTTGAGACAGGGTTTTTTTGACAAACCTACAGCTCACCAATGGGCTATAGTAGCAAGTCCCAGGCTGCCCACCCATCTCTGCCTTCCTTCCTAGCTCTGGAGTTGCAGGTGGACCCCACTACAGCCAGTGTTCTTGGTGGGTGCTCTTGCTTGCAGATGAACTCCAGCCTTCTTCCCAAGGGGAGGATGATTCTCTCCCAAGCACACACTGTGTGGGAGAGACAAGCATTTTGCTGAGGTTATGGGAGCAGCAGCCTGAGTTCCGACGGAGTCACAGGGACACTGCAGCTTTGTGGAGGGAGGCATGGATGTTCTGAAGTGGCCGTGGAGCATTACTCTGCAGGCAAAATAGAAACCTCAAGGGCAGTGGGGCAACGGAGAGGTATGGATAAAAGATGGAAAGATGTCCTCTGTCTCAGGTTTTCAATAGTGGTTTCTAGCGTGAACCACTCTCTCCATGCCCACACCGTGACCCAGGACACCGTATGGCAAGGAGCCAGGCGGCCATCTGCAGGGGCCACCTGTGCCTTCTTACCTGTGTCTGTATTTATCCCCTCTCCCCTGCCTGTGCCTCACCTCCAGCTCCCTCTGCGTACCGTCGTCCTTCCAGAATGGATGTATGGGAGCAAGGGCTAGATGGTTTACGCACGTTGATGTTCTCCATGAGCCTACTAGTGTGGAGAGATACTGTGTTCTATTCAAGAAAATAAGAGAGCAAAATGCTACCAGGTATATACTACCTGAAGGTACCATGGGGAATTAACCATTAAGCACCATTCTGGAGCTAAAATGCTTGTGTCTGGCCTCTGAATTGTTTTTTATTTCAGCATATTTTTTTATTTATTTGCATGTGAGTTTGTGCACACACACACACACACACACACATACACACACAGACTAGGGGCTCTTGCCATTGCGAATGAATGCCAGATACCACTTTTTATTTCTTTTTTGTCTTTATTATCCATAATTGCATACATTGTATGAGCAAATCTTACGATTTCCTTCCTCCCAGTCCCCAGCCCAGTGAGGACACTCCTCATGGACACACTGGATCAGTCCCTGGGGTCATAAGTAGCATAGCAAGTAGCCAGATTCTCCCCCCTCTTTGTGTGTTGTTGCTGAGGGGGGCAATGTCTCTGGATATTCTCCCCCACTTTTTAAAAGTATTTTCAGTTATTGATGAGAGAGAGAGAAAGAGAGAGAGAGAGAGAGAGAGAGAGAGAGAGAGAGAGAGAGAGAGAGAGAGAGAGAGAATACGGTGGGTGCTCCAGGGCCTCTAACTACTGGAAATAAACTCCAGTTGCATGCACCACTTAGTGCATCGGACTTGCATGGGTAGTGCAGAATAGAACCCAGGGTGCTAAGTTTTGTAAGCAAGTGCCTTTAACCCCTTAGCAGTATCTCCAGTTCCAAGATGCCACTTTTTTGTGTCTGGTTTTATATGGGTGCTGGGGAATTAAACCCAGGCCCGCAGGATTTGCATGCATAGTGTGCCTTTAATAGGTGAGTCATCTCTCCAGCCCCTCGATTATTTTTCTATTGAATTGTTTTTTAAATAATTTAATGTGTGTGTGTGTGTAGGTGCACATGTGTTCACATGCATGTGGAGGTGGGACAACAACCTTGGATGCCAACTTCACGAATTCCATCTGCTCTTTTTGAGACAGGGTCTCCTGATGGGCCGGAGCTCATGACGTAGCTTGATTAGCCAGCAAGCTCCAGGAATCTTCCTGCTTCTGTCTTCTAGGCACTGGGATTACAGGGGTTCACTACCACTCCTGATAGTTTAACATTTGGTGTGTTTACAGCAAGCACTTTAATTGACTGAACTATCTCCTCAACCCCATGGTACTGATTTTTGAAAATGTTATTTTGTAGATAATATAGTTTGTGTGCAAAAATATAAAGTCAAGTGCTATATTATCCAAATATTTACCTGGACATTTTTTTTGGTACCAATGTCAACTTCCCCTCTAGAGCAGACTATATGTTTTAACTTCTTTTAGATTCATTATGCATCATTTTTCTTAACTTATATTGCCTTTTATAAATATGATTCTTTATAAAATGAAAAGGGGTTATAGATGTTGATCTTGTACTTTCATTTAAGAAAAATTGGGGCTGGAGAGATGGATCCACGGTTGATGCTTGCCTGCAAAGCCTAATGACCCAGGTTTGATTCCCCAGTACCCACATAAATCCAGATATATAAAGTGGTATATGAACCTGGAGTTTGTTTAGAGTGGCTGGAGGCCCTGGCATACCCTCTCTCTCTCTCTCTCTCTCTCTCTCTCTCTCTCTCTCTCTCTCTCTCTCTCTTCTCTCTATCTCCTTCTGCATGCAAATAAATAAATGTTTTAAAAAATTAAGAAAAATCTTGGTTAGTCAGCTATCCATTACTATAACAAAACACCTGAACTGATACACTTATAAAAAGAAAAGGTTCTATTTTACTCACATTTCTATTCCATAATTGAATGGCTCTATTGCCTTGGGTGTCTAAGCACCTCATGGCAAGGAAGAGAAGAGACAGGATCCTCACTTGTCCTTTGTGGGCATACCACAGTGAACTAAGGATCTCTCACAAGGTCCCACTTGGAGTTTTTAACATGTCCAGAGATGCTGTCTATTTTTTCAGGTAAACCAATGTTCTTCGAAGTGGACAAGGACCTCTCAGGACAGTCTTATGACCATGCATTAGATTGTAGGAAGAATTCAGTAAGCCTATATATGTATTTTTATCTAATCACTTAAATGTCTTGTTTTGTTTTGTTTTGTTTTTGAGGGAGAATCTCACTCTAGCCCAGGCTAACCTGGAACTCACAGTGATCCTCCTACCTCTGCCTCCCAAGTGCTGGGATTAAAGTCTGTGCCACCACACCTGGCTTAAATGTCTATTTTTGGATGTATTCTTGAACGTATTAAATGCTTAATTTCATATACACATGTATGCATGCACATCTGTAAGATTAAGGATATGTTAATTAACTTGATTGCGGTAATCTTTTCACTATATATGATATATATGTAAATTACGCTATATGTCTTACTGTACAAAGAAAGGACCTCTCAGTTGTGCACAAAAGATAAAAGAAATGTTAAAAGAAATGTTTTCTTTTCTTTTCTTTTTTTTTTTGGTAGGGTCTCGCTCTAGCCCAGGCTGACTCGGAATTCACTATGTAGTCTCAGTGTGGCTTTGAACTCATGGCGATCCTCCTGCCTCTGCCTCCCGAGTGCTGGGACTAAAGGCGTGCACCACCACGCCTGGCAAAACAAATATTTCATTTGGAAATAGTCATCGATGTACCAGGAAGTTCAAAAGAGAATCTTCGAGGAGGGCAACTGTGCCTTCATCCCGCTTCCCTCAATGGTAGCACCTTGTATCAATGTGAAACAATATCAGCACTGGGAAACTGATATTAATATAATCCTCACAACTTGCTTTGCTCTGCTTAGGAGACTCCTGTAGCAGGGTATAGTTATCTCTAGGGAAGGCTTGTTTTCACTCAAATGAATGAGTGAGCTTTCCTGTCAATTTCCTCTGGGTAAAGCTAATAGGTCTCTTTATGTAATAACTGTATTGCTAAGCCCAGTGAGGGATACCAAGTTCAATTTGGTTTTAAGCTTTAGTTCAGACCAAACCTACATTTCATTATTTTTTCCTGGTTTCCATCTGAATCAGTCATGAGTGTATTACACACTGGGCCAGGTCTTAGCTAGACTACCTTAGCATGCTGGCTGACTGTTCTCATGTCTAAGGAGAAACAGCATGCTGTTCGAAGGTCCCAGCTATTCATGACCGTGAAAGCAGCATGTAAATAAATGTCCTCATTCTCTTCGGGTCCTCAGAGATCCACGCAGGTGACCCAAATTAAAAAGCTCCCATCAGGAACATCAGGGAGACTGGCTTTCCTTTGCAATAACTGCTTTGTACATTTTTTAGCCACATGCTTCAATTTCTAATTTTCAATTTTTTCCCCTCCTTTCTGCCTCTAGCCCTGTCTCTTTGAGCCCTGATGCTGACACTTAGATTAGATAAAATCAGGGTGAGACAAGTTGTTATACAGAACAGAGGACCTAGATGGCGTGTAATCTACGAAATGAAGGAGGTTATTTAAGTAATGAACTGTCAGTAATGCTCTCAGGGTTCAGAGCAATTTCATGTCATTTTTCCCACACTCCAAACTTCAAGAGACTCCCAAGAACTTAATATATATATTGAGCCACATGCTAAAGTCTGTGTACATAGTTCTAGCTATTGTCTACATAATGCGTGATTTTTTTCTTCCTTTTTATTCTTTTTTTAAAAATATTTTTTATTGTCCATAATGAGTTACAACATTTAGTGGGCAAACAATGAGTTGTTATCCCCAATTCCCCGCTGCCCTCCCCTCCCCCCTCCACTGGATAACCTCCTCCATGGGTCGTCTGGATCAGGCCTTGTGACAGGGGACCATGGATAGCCTAGTATTCAGCCAGGTTCTCCTGGCCATGCCTCTGGATAATCTTCCCACCACGGCTCTCACAATCTTTCCGCTCCCTCTTCTGCATAGTTCCCTGAGTCGTGGTGGATGAGTATTAAGGCAGCCACAGCCATTCAATCAACACAGGATAAGCCAGTGAGACAGAAACCAACGATTTTCGACACAAAGACCCCTAAACTCACAACCTTAAAGCAGCCTTAATACTCACGATGCACGATTGTACTGGTGTCTTAATGTTACCTGGTGGTGAATGATTAAATACCTGTTGCTTGAGAAATAAATCTCACTTTGATAGCCCAAATGGTTTGGGTGTGGATTTAACATTTCCGACTATTTTTTCAGGGCCTTTGTTGCCCATAATATGTTTTTCCTCCCCAGATGCCCACACGGGACAGCAAACCCCAGGAAGCATCCATTCCCCACTGCACGACTCTGAGTTGAGTTAGGTCAGACTCCGCAGACCAGTGAGGGCATACAGCTTCTGTCTTCCCACTTAGTCTCATTTTCTCTCAGTTCATCTATGTTGTTGCAAATGATAGGATTTCACGCTTTTAAAGATCTGTGTATGAACATATATGCACATGTATCTTAGCTACTGGAATGACACGCATATTAGAATACACCGACATGTAATCATGTAAAGAAGGCTGCTTTATCTCTTCAGCTGCAGATGGAAACTGAGCTTGAGTTCCTCTCAGGTCTGGTGTGAGTAAGGAATGCACGGGAATGCAGATGTCTCTTGGACATCATGACTTACCTTCCTTTGGAGACACGTCAGGAATGGTATTGCTGAATGACAACGCAGTTCTTGTTTTTGAAACGTTTTTTAAAAAAAACATTCTATTTGCAAACAGAGAGAGAGGGAAAGGGAGAGGGAGAGGGAGAGAGAGAGATTGGATGCACCAGGGCCTTCAGCTGCTGCAAACGATCTCCAGATGCATGCACCACTTTGGGCATCTGGCTTTCCGTGGGTATTGGGGAATTGAACAGGGATCCATAGGCTTTGCAGGAAAGCCCCTTAACCACTGAGCCATCCCTCCAGCCCTAGTTTTGAAATTTTTGAGGAAGTTCTGTTCTGTTATCCACAATGGCTCCATCAGCACTATGCAGAGAAGCATCACATCTTTACCAACACGAACCTCTCATCTTCACAGACATATTAAGTCATTTTTTTCCACTGTGCTCCTTACAATTCTTTGATGGTTAGTATCAGTGAGAAATTTTCCATAGACGTGTTGGTTATTTTTGTCTTTTTTTTTTTTTGGAAAAATGTTCACTCCTATCCTTTGTCTATTCTTAGACCGGGTTATTTGCTTTCTTGGTTTATCTGTTTAATTTTCTTATCTATAGATATGATCGCTTCTCAGATGTGTAGTATGCACGTTTTCCCACTGCACACATTGTCCCTGGGCTGCATTAAGCGTTTCCTTTGCTGCACTAAAGACTTTGGCTTCCACGTAACCCCGGTGCATCTATTTTTCTGCAGTTTCTCTGTGCTTCTGGGGTTCTATCAAAAACAGCATTTCCCAAAATACTGTGAAGAGGCTTTTCCTTTTCTTTTATACCTGCAGTTGTATAGTTTCTGCTCTTCCGTCAAAGTTTGCAATCTAAGTGAATTGGATTTTATATGTGTATCCAATCATATTTTTTGTTTTTTTTTTCCCTTGTGGATATACAGTTTTCCCAGCATGGTTTAGTGAAGAAACGATTCTTTCTTGATTGTGTCGTCAGCACATTTGTCAAAGATCAACTCACTCTATGTGTAGACTTATTTCTGGAACACTATGACATGGTGTATGTATGTATGTTTGATTTTATACATGTATACAATGTATTTTGATTAAATCCCCCATTACTCTCTTATCACCTCCCACTTTCACTAGTCCCCTCCTTTTTCTAACCTGCTCTCTCTCTCTCACTCGCTCACTCGCTCACTCGCTCGTGTGTGTGTGTGTGTGTGTGTGTGTGTGTGTGTGTGTGAGAGAGAGAGAGAGAGAGAGAGAGAGAGAGAGAGAGAGAGATTAGGGCTGCTTGTATGAGCACAGAGCGGGGGATCATTTCTGGAGTTTGGGCAATTTACAACTGAGGAAAATGACTCCCCCCAACCCAGGCGACCGTGAACTGCCTCCTGAGCTCCTCCACCATCCGTGGGACATTGGTGGGCCCAGGGTTGCACTGGTCATTTCACAGCCCTCCTCCTCACCCTCCAGCACTTCTACAAAGTTTCCTGAGCCTTGGATAGGGCGCTCTGTCTTCATTATAACAGCTATGGAATGGAATTGCCAATCCAATGATCTCTTAGGGCAGTGATCTTAAAATAGTCTCCCTTTAAAAACATTTCTTAATGTTAGCATACAGAGATTTAGGGATCATTTGTGCTGGTATTTTCAAGTGCATTTTGTTAAGTTGATTCTCATCCCGTTTTTCCTCCTAATCCCCCAGCATTCATCCTTCTGCTGACACATCACATTGCTGGCAGGTGAAAGAAAACCCTTCCATACTGCTGGTGCTCATATCAATGAGTTCAGCCACTCTGGAAGTCAGTGGAAACGTTTCTCCACCAAACAAACTCAGGTGCTCACACTTGCAAGGCAGGCGCCTTATCCACTGAACCATCTCCTTCTGTGTTAATTTCATAACAGACAAAACTGTCGTATACATACACTAGCAGTTATAAATTAAAAAATCTGACACCTAGGAAACAGGGCTAGAGAGATGGCTCAGTGGTTAAGGCACTTGCCTGAAAAGCCTGAAGACCTGAGTTCCATTCCCCTGAACCCACATAAAACCAGATGAACATGTATCTGGACTTTGTTTGCAGTAGCACCAGGCCCTGGTGTGTCCATTCTCTCTCTCTCTCTCTCTCTCTCTCTCTCTCTCTCTCTCTGGCTGTCTCTCTCTCTAATAAATAAATACACTATTTTTAAAAAGAGGTATGAAATAAAGTGATTCACTGTAGTTCCTATGAAAAAATACTGAGCTAAGAAAAAAAAACCTGGCTGCTGATTGTACAATTCATAACCCTCCATCCCATGAAGCATTCCAGCAATCTCACTGAGGAGTACTCTTAGAGGGTTGGGGGCAGGGAGGAGGGAAATGGGGGTACCATCACAAGACTTGTTGATGCAGTGTTTACAAAAAGAAACAGGATAGTAGAACTTTCAAGTTAAAAATATGTACAATATGGTAAGACTGCAACTAACAAAATCAAATGGCGAAAAGGCTAGAAAACCACAGTCCAAAATGACATTTTTGATTTAACCACTGTTTTTATTTCATTTGCTCACCTCTGGCCCCATTTGGTCTTCACATTCTGAAGTGAAGGTGGTATGAGAGGGTGACTTGTTATAAAATATTGATAAAAGCGCTCTGCGGGCATTGTGAAGACAATTGTGAAGGCATCCATCACGAGGGAGGCAGGCAGGTGAGTTAGTGTGCCGAGGAGCATTTGTCTGCATCTCTCCAGAGTCACATTTTAATATTTGCCCAGGAAAAGACATAAAGGAAGAATAAAACTCTTTTCTAGCCATACATACCATAACACACATCTGCAACAAAAAAAGCAATCCATCTTTTGATCATGAAGGTGGTTTGCTGGGCATTATTTTCAACCCTTTGTTGAAACAAGTGCCCCTCTCTCCATTAACCTTCCAGGGGAAGGTCCATTGCCCTGACAATTTAAGCCACATCTAACAGCCTTGTGTGTAATTTACACATTTCAAGTTTTCTAATGGGTTCTTTATATCAAAACCACCATCAGCAGAAAATCTCTCTTTGAATCTTCATCTTGAAAGAGATGTTGAAAGAAGTATGTGAAATCCTCCGCAGCTATTATTAAAGAGAAGGTTGCATTAAACTGTGACCAAATTAAATGGAGTATACCTTTGAAGAGGCAGATCTTTACTTAGCGACAAAATGACAAAAGCAAAGAGGATATCAAATTCTAATTCAAACATTTCTCTTTTTTTCCCCTCCCAGCCTTTTCAGATGAACGCCAAGAAAATATATTGTGTGTCGAAGAAATATCCATGTAATGGAGTGAGAGGTTCTAATATTACATAACAGGTAATGTAATTTCCCATTTTACTGTTTGATGGAACATACTCAGAGGACCCTAGGGAAGGGAGTGATTTACACGTTCTAGAATCCTTTCCCACAGAGGCTGGCTATTTTCGTTAAGTAAGGGTGATCTTAGCTAAGCATTACCTTGTACCACAGCAGAAGCAGAAACAACAGAATGTCCAATTTGCTTTTCCTATATTTGGTGCTCATGATATCTGAGTGAATGCTTTTGTTTTGCTCTTGCAGTGCTGGGGATCAAACTTCTCACATTCTAGGCAAGCAAAATGCCGTTGAGCTACATGCTTAGCCCATCCAGAGTACTTATCCCTGGGACAGTCGCCAGAAGAAAGGAGCAGTGGCTCACAAACTATGGAAGGAACCAGAGCCAAAGCTTGTGTGTGTGTGTGTGTGTGTGTGTGTGTGTGTGCATGCTTGCAGGTGTGTCATATGTGTGTGGATGCATGCTTGCAGGCCTGTCATATGTGTGTGGGTGCATGCTTTCAGACCTGTCATATGTGTGTGGGTGCATGCTTGCAGGTGTGTCATGTGTGTGGATGCATGCTTATAGGTGTCATATGTGTGTGCATGCTTGCATGTGTGTCATATGTGTATTGGTGCATTCTTGCAGTCTGTCAAATGTGTTGGTACATGCTTGCAGGTGTCATATGTATGTGGGTGCATGCTTGTAGGTGTGTTATATGTGTGTGGATACATGCTTGCAGGTGTGTCATATGTGTGGGTGCATGCTTGCAGGTGTGCCATATGTGTGTGGTGCATAATTGCAGGTGTGTCATATGTGTGTGGGCACATTATTGCAGGTCTGTCATATGTGTGTGGGTGCATTCTTGCAGGTGTGTCATATGTGTGTGGGTGCATTCTTGAAGGTGTGTCATGTGTGTGGATGCATGCTTGTAGGTGTCATATGTGTGTGTGTGCATGCTTGCATGTGTGTCATATGTGTGTTGGTGCATTCTTGCAGTCTGTCAAATGTGTTGGTACATGCTTGCAGGTGTCATATGTGTGTGGGTGCATGCTTGCAGGTGTGTCATGTGTGTGTGGTGCATGCTTGTAGGTGTGTAATTTGTGTGTGGATACATGCTTACAGGTGTGTCATATGTGTGTGCATGCTTGCAGTCTGTCATATGTGTGTGGGTATGAGTGTGTGCACATGTGCCTGTGAATTCCAAAGGTACACATGGAGGCTTTCCTCTGTCATTCCTCACCTTATTCTCTGGACAGGGTTTCTGTCTGAACCTAGAGCTCTCCAGTTCAGCTAGACTAGCTAGCCAGGGAGCCCCAGGGATTTCTTGTCTTCACCTCCCTGGCACTGGGGTTATAGGCCCGTGCCACTACACCCCACATTTTTACATGGGCGCTGAGGCTCTAGACTCCGGTCCTCATGCTCATACAGCAAGCTCTTCACCCACTGAGCCATCACTTATTTATTTTTTATTGAAGGGTTTTACTTTGGCTTGAAGTTCAAGGTCACTGTCCATCATGGCAGGAAAGGCATGTTGGCAAGAGCAGGAAGCGGAGCTGGTCAATGCATCCATGGTCAGGAAGCAGTGAAAAGTAACTCTTGCAAATAAAATGTTATTGGAATCGTGCCATGCCCAGGTCTGGAGCTACTTTCAAGCTACAATAGCAGAGCTAAGAGGCTGTGAGAGGAGCTCTATGTCTTCCAGAACTTACTCTACTTACCACATGACCCTTGCCAGAAAACGCTTTCTCAGATCGGGTCTATGCTACCCAAGTCACGGACATCAGACATTTCCTTCTTGCCACTACGTGAGGAGCAGAGAGGTGGGTGGCTGTTGCCAGCATATTTCCAGTGTCTTGTTGCCCCTTTTGGTGCCAGAGAAAGGAGGGAAGTTTAGCACAGAGATGTCAGAACCAGAGCAGAGTGCATCACATCGCTGCAGAGACTTTGTCACAGAAAAGGCCCCAGCTGCAGCAGACATGAGCGTTTAAAGACACATTTGTCTGAAGGGACAAAAATATGACATTTAGGGGTCCTTTAAGAAGCAAATGGAGTCTGCTAGGAAGATAAAATTCATTTAAATGTTTAATCTTACTTCTCCAGGTAGATAAGTGAACCTTTTATGATTTTATTTTCATGCTTTTTAAAGGTCAGGTGATATTTCTCCTCATGAGTTATTAAACAGGTACCATTTCCCTTTGGGTCATTTCCTTTCAGATAAAACCATAACTGTTTCCTTTCACAGAAGGGTTTCTTTTATTTTATGATTAAATGTGATGTATCTATTAAAATCACAATTGGATTCTAATTTATTACTGTTTTAATAATTTACTCATTCATATATTTGATCTGTGTGTATCACTCAATATCATGTAACGCATAAAATTATCATATATAATTGCTCTTCTCATCTCCCTGGCTGCGTCTTCGTTTCCTTTGCTGACTATGCCCATCTTCCAGCTCCATAGTATCCCCATCCTCAGGTCGTCCCTGGCCTCTCCTCTACCACTAATCCTTTCATGATTTGGCTCAGTGAGCAAAGCCTTTGCCAACTTAAAAGTCTTGTATTGATGACTCCCAAGTATACACCTGAAGTCCAACATGATCTGCTCCTTTCTATACAAATATTTCCTACGACCCAACATCTCCACTTACATTCAGTATACACCACTTTTTCTAAACCAATTGTGGTGGTTTATTTATTTAGTGTATAGAGCATCTGTGTGTACATGTTTGTGTGTGTGTTGCTCCACATGCATGTGTGCACATGTGTGTAAATTTCAAGGGACAACCTCAGGTGCTATTTCTCTAGGACGTCCATCTATGTTTGGTAGGTGCATGCGTGTGTGTGTGTGTGTGTGTGTGTGTGTGTGTGTAGTATGTATGCACGTATCTATGTGTTTGTATATGTGTGTGGGTGTACATGTAAATGTATGCAATTATATGTGGAGATCAGGTGTCCATGTTGGCTATCTTCCTCATTTGCTCTCCACATTACTTTAAAAAATATTTTTATTTATATATTTGAGAGAGGGCATACCAGGGTATCTTGCTACTACAAATGAACTCCAGATACACATATTTATGCCACTTTGTGCATCTGGCTTTACGTGTGTACTGGGGAATTGATCACAGGATGTCAGGCTTTGCAAGCAAGGGCTTTTAGCCACTGGGCCAGCTCCACAGCCCTCCCTCTTATTTTGAGACAAGGTCTCTGACTGAACCTGTAGCATACACAATTGGGTTAGATTAGCTAGCCAGCAAGCCTGGATGTGTTTGCACTTGTGTGTGTGTGTGTGTGTGTGTGTGTGTGTGTGTGTGTGTGTCTGTCTGTCTGTCTGTCTACAGGCCAGAGTGAAATTGAGTGTCCTCCTCCATTGCACTCCTCTTTATTAAATTTATGGAGGCAGGTTCTTTCACTTGAACCCAGAATGCACTGGGTCAGCTACTCGAGCCAGCTAGCCTGCCCAGGAATGGCCTGTCTCTGCCTCCTCGATACACATTCAAACTCAAGTCCTCACACTTGCGTGGCAACTGCTTTACCCACCGAGCCACCTCCTTAGCCCACAGAGAGACTTTTTATTGCTCAATTTAAAATTGCTCCTTGCCCATCCATCCTATAACTTTCTCATTTCATTCTTTATGTCTCCACATTTATCAGCTTTTAAAATACTACAGAACTGACCTCTTTGTACTTATGTTTCATTACGAATTATTTATAGCATAATAATTGCCAATATGTATTTAATATATGAAATACTTTGGTAAATATTGTTTCAGCACATTATCATTTATGTCTATTCCTTCCCTTCTATCCCCAAACTTCTCCCCCTGGAAGGTGAACCACAGGACGACCAGGATGTGACCTATTTTGTTACCTAGAAATATTTGGGACAAAATAGTTGTTGGAGAAATAATTATTAAATAAGTGTTTTTAATTGTCTCCTGTAGGTTTGGTTCCTTAGTAAGGTATTGGAATCATAAAAGCATTTTGAGGCATGGTTTGTACCCTCCCATCCTGAATAATTTGCTCATATCTCTTTAACAATTGTTCTCTGATGTGGCAGTGGAAGTGTGTCTTGTGTGGAAAGAAAGTGATCAAAGATGCACTCAACTAAAATAATTACACATCGACGTCAGGCAATACTTGACGGCTTCCAGAAGATGCTGAAGGAGTTCAGAGAAGGGACTCATGGAGATGAAAGACCCATGAAGGTGAGAGAAAATTTACAAGGTTGTTCTGAAGTCCTGATGGAGCCTAATGAAACAGCTGAACAAGGAGGCCAACCAGCTTTGCATGGACTAGTTCCGGGCTCTGGGGATTATTTGTAAGGGATAATCCCATAAGGACTTAGATCTAGCCCATTTCCTTTTTTTTCTGTCTTAAAGGGTCTCATTCTAGCCGCTTTGTGCATCTGGCTTTAGCTGAGAACTGGGGAATCAAACCCAGGCCATCAGGATTTTGTGACAAAGCACCATTAATTGCTGAGCCATCTCTCCAGCCCTCTTTCTCTTCTGTAAAGATGAGCGGCGGCAGCACCCGCATAGCTACGGGGTCAGACATTCTCTCTCCACTAACCCATCTGTGAAAAGGGAGAGATTATCTGATGGAACGATCCATGAAAGGGCTGCTGGCCATTCACTATGGCAGGAGCAGTGGGGAACGACAGTGCCTTCCTTGGCAAGAAGGAAAAGAAGGGTGTGTGAGGTATAGGGAAGCACCGGTATGGTGGCGCACGCCTTTAATCCCAGCACTCGGGAGGCAGAGGTAGGAGGATCGCCATGAGTTCAAGGCCACCCTGAGACTACATAGTGAATTCTAGGTCAGCCTGGGCTAAAGCAAGACCCTACCTTGACCTTGACGTGGAGAGGAATTGTGATTTGTCTTGGTTGCATTAAGAGAGGAAAGATTGTATAGTGAACGGTGATGGGGTTTATGTATGAGACATGTTAAATTCAGAGTGACCATGGAACAAATACAAACGCAATTAGAGCAGGTTGTGTAAATGCTAGTGATATCTTAAGGCTGAAGTTTTTTTTAAAAAATATTTTTTTCATGTGTATGTGTGATGGTCTCTTGTATATGCTTGTATTCGTGCAGGTGCACTTGTACACAGGTGCATGTACACATGGGTTAGCTCAACATCCAATGTCTTCCCCAGGCCTCTGTTTACCGAGGCAGGGTCTCTCCTTAAACTGGCTCTGCTAGTCTAGCTGGCCAGCTTGGCTCCAGGGATCCCCATCTCTGCCTGCTGAGCCCTAGGATCACAGGCGGGCCACCACACCCAGCCGACATTTACACGGGAGCTGGGGAATCCCAACTCTGGCTCTCCCAATTATGTGGCAAGGGCTTTATCCATATAGCCATGGCCGAATCTTAGAGTTCAAGTAGTGACAGCTTTCTGCCTGCACGGGATTCACAAAGCATTGTAGAAGAAAGAGACTTGAATGAAAAAGAGAAAGAGAAAAAAATGAGAATTTGCAGGCACAGCTTCTGGGGACATCCACAGTTTGGGGTCAGTGATGTAAGGAGAGAAGTGAGAGTCTTGAGTCACACTGGGAGTTTCTGGAGAATGAATCATGAATTTTGACAAAATGGCGTGCAGGTAAAGTAATGATATGCAAGTTCACTCCAACGAGGACTGCTGGTGATTTTGTTCACCATGAGAAGGGAGGGAGAGAGATTGAGCTTCATGGTGTTGAAGGTTGAAGGTTCAAGGTTGGAGAATGCCCGACGGTGGGAGAGAAGCAAATCTGCCAGGGCCACTGAGTCACCCCATGACAGAGGTAGGAACTGAGCAGAAGTCTCCAGAACCCCATCCAGGAGCCTGATTGTGCAAGGTGTGTGCTCAGAGACCTGCTGCCTGTCACTATATTTTGATCCTTGGGTCTGAGTAAACTAGCTCTACTGCACCAGGTGACCATGGAGGACATTGATTTGTCTCTCAGAAGCAGTCCTGTCCCTGCAACTGGGAGGACATGGAAACCCCAGTGTTCTCCTCTCCAGGGGATCCTGAGCAGATGGGGCATTATGTCCATCCTTCATGGTAATGCAGGCTGAGATTGTAAGGGGAGCTCACAGAGTCTCTGTCCCTTCTTCTCTTTTGTCTCTCCAACTTTCCTTTTCTGCTCATTGGGTAATGGGGAAATCTTGGCACAGCTGTATCAGGGTTTTACTGCTGCATCCCCCCCCCCACTGAGTTTGTGTCCTCTAATGCAAAAGAATTATACACAGGGACAGAAATATGTCTTATCACACATTTATTCTAGATTAATTAGTTAAGGAAAAGGGGAATTGGATAGGAAAGCCGCCCAGTCTGTGAGGTTCATAAAACATCATCAAAGTGCATAAAATCACCCCAAAAGTGGAGAAAACAAATAGCACACACATTAAAGAGGAATTCCCTTCCTCCCCCCCCCCCATTCCAGTATCAAAATCAGAGAGGGGGAGAGGTAGCACTCACCGAGCGTCTCCCGCCAGTGGTCCAGACAGAAGAAAAAAAACTCCTGCCCAAGTTTAAGTCCGGACTTTTAAAGATTCCTTGCTGGGGGAGTGGCAAGCTCTGGCCTGGGAGTGTCACGTGGCATGAGGTCACCTGTCTGAGGCCATGCCCTCTCTACCTGTGGGAGGGGTCTTCCTCCTAATCCCTCTCAATTCTAAACTCATTTGTGTGGGTTGTGGGAAAGTACTTACCTTGTAAGCATGAAGACATGAATCCATGCCCAGTGCCCATGGGAAAATGCCTGAGTGCCAATACACACTTGTAATTTCAGCATGATGGGAGAAGAGACAGAGCATCCCCAGAGATCACTGACCAGCCAGTCTAGCCTACCTAGTGAGTTCCAGGGCAAGGAGAGGCCCTGTCTCACACAGAGGTGCATGGCGTCCTGAAGAACAATACCTGTGGCTGTTCTCTCCAGGAACACACATGCACAGGTACCTGCATGTGCACATGCACCTACACTCATATGTACACATGTACAATGTATGCACCCCCCCCACACACCATTGAAGGTGGGGGAATAAGGGACCCTGACTTCGAAACACTTGTTCAAAAATGTTCCAAAAGTGTTCATTTAAATATGCCTCGGCCCTCTTGTTCTGCTCTATGTGACCTTCCTGGGCCCCATGTGAACTGGACTTCTGTCTCATTGCATATTTTGATTGGTTTGCCCCAAAAGAGATGGGCAAGTCGCCTGTCTGGGGCCCAGATGGGAGGGAGTGGCCCTCATCCTGTGGTCTGCTTGGAAACTCCACTTTGGATTCTTGTTTGCCCAAGATCCACAGAAGCCTGCAAATGTATACACGCTGAATCAAATTGGCTGATTCTTACAAGAAAAATGGGAGGAAAATAATACAGTTGCATTCAACTCAGAACAACAATTACTTACAGAACTTCTTGGTCCTTTTTTCTTACTTTCTTCCCCAAGGATCCTTTCACAGAAACTTATAGCTTTATTTTCTCTAACATTATAGTCTACCCATTTTGCATTTTCTTTTTCTGCTTTTCCTTTCATGTATTTATTTCCAAGTGGAGATAGAGAACAGAAACAAAGAGAATGGGTACACCAAGGCCTCCAGCCGTTGCAAAGAAACTCCAGATGCATGTGACCCATTGTGCATCTGGCTTTATGTGGGTACTGGGGATTCAAACCTAGGACCTTAGGCTTTGCAGGAAAGTGCCTTAACCACTGGGCAATCTCTGCAGTCTGATATATTCTTCTTTTTAGCTAAATATTTTGTTCTCTCTTCTTTTCCAATTTGCAACTTGCTCTCTGCCAATAATGAGTATTCCTTGAAGTTGACCTCTCTTTTAAGGACAGATAATATTTGCAAATATTATTTTTAACCCCATTTATGCTGACATTGGATATTGACTGAAAATTCTTTCAGAAAGCTCACTCTTTGGTGGCAGGCCTTTGTCACTGAATTGATGCCAAGATTCCCACTCTCGCTTGTGGAACATAGGAAGACGGGGAGAAAGTCAGAGGCCTATGGCCATTGGGTTCAGGTGAAAAATGTTTTTTTTTTTTTTTTTTAGAAAAGCTGCCTTAGAAACAGAGATACGGGGTTTCTTGCAATGAGAAAATTTGTGTAGAATATTTCACTTTCAAAACTTCTGGGGGGCTGCACAGATTGCTCAGTGGTTAAGGCACTTGCCCGGAAAACCCAACAACCAGAGCTTGAATCCCATGTAAAGCCAGATGCACAAAGTGGCACATGCATCTGGAATTTATTTACAGTGGCTAGAGGCACTGGCTTGCCCATTCTCTGTGTCTCTCTTCTCTCTCTCTCCTCCTCTTTCTCTCTCTCTGTCTCTCTCTGCTTATAAATAAAACTATTTTTTAAAAAAAACATTCTCGGTAAGACAGATCTAGAGCGTTTGGAAGTTGTTATTTATGGAAAAAGTAAGCTCTTGCTTCACTGTAACAAGATTAGGTAACTAAGAAACATGTATTTTCAAAAACAATGAAGCCTGAAGAATTACTATTCCATATTCTCTTATGTGGGGAGGGAGGTCAAGGGACTTGTCGGAAGTAAGGAGTAGAGGTTTCAAATATAATGACCACATCACATGATCATATGAACAGCATGCTTACCTTGTATACCAACCTCAAGTGTCATGTGACTGTATGTATGACATGATTCTGTGCTCAGTCCTATTTGTGTCTATGTTTCATTGGTGTCCTCTCTATGAGAGCCCTGCTTTATTCTTCGTGGGGACGAGACCACATTTTCATCAATGAATGCTATGGTTTCAATATTAAATGTCTTCCACAGGCTCGTGTGTTGAAGGTGTGGTTCTCAGTGGGTGGTAGTATTCTGAGATAGTGTGGAAACTTCCAGTGGTGAGATGTAACAGGAGAAAGGGGGTCACTGGGTGAGGAGGGGATCCTTAAGGGAATGTCATCCTGGAGCCTTCTCTGTCTCTTCTTCTTGGCCACTACTGGGTAAAGAATCTCACCAGCCACACGCCCATCATGGGATCAAGTCATCAGGGAAGGAACCCTCTGCAACCATGATCCAAAACAAATCCTTTCTTCCCTACATGGTTTAGATAAGGTATTTTATCCACAGCCACAAAGTCTAACACAATGGATAAGTGAAGTTTTAATTACAACTAAGAGTCTGTCCTCTGTACACAAGGGTTCCGTTCCTCATTTGCAAATTCATCCCACTGTGTGTAGAAACTAATTGAAAGGAAAATTGTTCCAGAAAATTCCAGATATTGGAGCTTAAGTTTGCCACATACCGAATACTATCATGAATTCATCAAACTTGATGCAAGTATTATATTGTTACGAGTAATGAAGAGATGATATAAAGTATATGGAAGAATGTGCATAAGTTATAAACAAATACCACATTACTGTACACAGGGGACCTAGAAACTCTTAGATTTAGTAGCTGTAGAAGACCTGGAGTCTATTCCCCATAGATAGGAAAGGCCAGCCATACAAAGACCAATGTGTCCCTCAAGTAAGACATTGAACTCATGGACTCCTCTGTTAACTTGAGGCTCTGTAAACTGTTGAGTTTAAAGGGGAAAAAATGAAACAAATCAAAATGCAAATAGAAGACTGTTTCCTATCTAGAAAGGAAACACTATTTCATGAGCTTTTATTTGTATAAACGGCTTGCAATACAAAATGTGACTTTTGCTCTAAGTGATCATAGAAAATAAGAACCAGTATATAGAATATCAACCTTGTGTTAGCATAATATGGCATGAATTTTGTCTTATCAGTATAAAATGATGCTTTTTAACATACACAAACCAGGACTTGAAAGGGTCATAAAGTCAACTTAATAGGCCATGACTAACCTTATTTTTAACAGAGGAGCTCGAGATGAAACTCAGTTGGTAGAGCACTTTTCCTAGGGCATTCAGAGCCCTAGGATTGATCCCTAGCACTGAGCTAACCAGGAATGGTGGTACATACCTCTAATCCCAGCACTTGGGAGGTAGCGACAGGAGAATCAGAAATGCCAGTTCATTTTCTGCTAGATAGTGATACCGATTAGGAGCAAGGTAGCTGTTTTCTTCTCTGATAGTCAGCAAAGCACTGGCCCACAGAAACGTGGATGGACCTTCTCTGCCCTGGCAGGATAGAACCCATGTCTGATCCAGCCTCATGTACGATGGCTGCAAACAGCAACCTCCTCATCCCTCCTCAGCAATAGCATCCCATTTCTGCAGTGTCCGGAGGTTTAGCATCTGTGGGCTGGCCTCTTGGGCCCTCCAGTTAGCCAGGCTCTCCGTGTACTCCTGAGCCTGGTAATGAGGCTCATTCTAGTTGGATGCCTGATTCATAGAAAAGGAGCTGTGTTTGAGTCCTTTCACCCAGAAGTTTCCTGGTTTCTTCTCCCCCTTCCCCAACCTGGCTTTCCCTCCTACCTCAACTCTCCCTAAAATAAATCTCACAATTTACCCTTCTCTGACTCTGGTGTTCAATTCTTTACTAATGTGGACAAGAACCCAAGAGTTGAGTTACTGGTGTGAGAGATCTCACCCCGCTCAGAACTCTCTCGCTCATCAGTCACAAGCCTGATGTGAGACCAACCTGTGCTTCATGAGAGCCTGTCTCCAAAAGCAAAACCAGCAACAATAAAACAGAACACAAAGAAATTTCCATTCATGAAAACACTGTTATTTAATCATCATTCTCTTCCTTTGCCCTTTGTTTCCCCCTTCACCCCCCCTACATTCCACAGAACCCCTTCTTTTTTCCAACTAGTTCTTTTATTTTGAGGTAGGATCCAGATTCACTCTTCTGCATGTATAAATGCAGTTTCCCCAGCACTATTTGTTGAAAATGCTGTCTTTTCGCCAGTGTTGACATCTTTGTCAAAAATCACGTGGCTTCAGTTTACATGAGTTTATACCTGGATAAACTTGTTGCTTTGATCTAAGAATCTGTTTCTGTGCCAGTACCATGCTGTTTTTAGTACTATGGCTCTGCAATATAACTTGAACTCAGGTATGATGATACCACCAGCTATATCCTTTTTGCTGAGGGTAGTTTTAGCTCTCTGGGATTTTTTAAATGTTTCTATGTGACTTTTAAGGTTATTTTTTTTCTATTTTTGTTAAGAATGATATTGAAATTTTGATTGGGGTTGTATTGAATTTGCATATTTCTTTTGGTAAGATGACTATTTTTATATTAATTCTTCCAGTCCATGAGCCTAGGAGATCTTTCTGTGGTATCTTCCTCACCATCTTTCCTCAGTGTTTCCAAGTTCTCATTGTAGAAGTCTTTCCCTTCCTTGGTTAGGGATATTTCCAGGTATTTATCTTTTTTGTGGCTCTCGGGAATGAGATTGTTTCTCTGATTTCTTTCTCAGCATGCCATTGGCATATAGGAAGGCTACTGCTTTTTGTGTTAATTTTGTTTCCTGCTACTTTGCTCAGTGTTTTCCAGTTTTCAAGTGGAATTTTAAGGGCCCTTTATATATATAGAATCATATCATCTGCAAATAAGAAAAACTTGACTTCTTCCTTTCCAATTTATATCCATTTTACTTCTTTCTCTTGATTGCTTGCTTGAGCTAAGACTTTAAGCACATATCAAAGAGCAGCAGAGTGAGTATTCCCTATTGTCTTTCCTCAATTTTAGTGGAAATGCTTTGGGGTTTTCTCCATTTAGTATGATATGGTTGTGTAGATTTGTTATGCATAACATTTATTACATTGAGATTTGTTCCCTCCATCCCCAGTTTTTTTCCATGTTTTTATCATGAAAGGATGTGGAATTTTGTCAAAGGCCTTTTCTACAGCTATTGAATGATCATGTGATATCTGTCCTTTAATTTATTTATGTGATGTGTTACATTTATCAATTTACATATGTTGAATTGTTCCTGCATCCTTGCATCCCAAGAATAAAGCCTACTCAAAAAATAAGGTGCTCCAGGTGTGGTGGTGCACACCTTAAATCCAAGCACTTGGGAGGCAGAGGTAGGAAGATCGCTGAGAATTCGAGGCCACCCTGAGACTGAATTCCAGATCAGCCTGGGCTAGAGACCCTACCTCAAAATAAATAAATAAATAGCAAACAAGGTAGAGAGCAATTGAGGAAGAACATGGCACTGAGTTCTGACCACTGCACGCATGCACAGACATATGTACTTGCACCCAACACACATACACACCACACACACATAAATGCACACACCAAAATACTCCACAGGTCTTTAAAAAAGCACGTATATAAAAATGACTTAAGTACCCCACTCTAGACGTGCTAGCTCTCGATAAGAATAGCTGGTCTCATCCCCTCAAATGCATCATAGTTATAAAACATGAAGTGGGCCCTAAGTAGCTGATGATACAAATGGATTTGTGTTGAAATTGACAAAATACTAGTGAAGGAAAAGAATAAAGATAAGATTCAAAAAAAATTGATGAGAAGCTTATCGATGTGTCAGTATATATATATACACATATATAGTATATATATATGTATATATATATAGAGAGAGAGAGATCTATCTAATGAGTTTTTAGAAATTGAATTCCTTTCTAGGTTTACTTTCAAATGTAAAATTGAGTTTTTTTTTGCCAGTAGTCAATGTTTATTAACTGACCAGATTATAAAAAAACCTTAGTTTATCATTCTAATAAGGTTATCCTTATTAGAAGGATAATGATCTGGTGCTCCCTGTCGCCAGCATCACCCCCTTCCACAAAGTGGGTGGTCTTTTTCTTCACTCCACCTCGTGGCGAAGACCCTTTATTTGCCTTCTTGAATGTTTCCCCACAGTACAGATCTCCTGAATGAGATCCTCCATGTAGATGATGCCGTGCGATCAGGGTGTTATCTGTCAAGGCAGTTGGCTTCTTGTGGATTTTGCCATAGCAACGCTTGTAGATGAGTTCATTTACTGACTTCAGGATTGGGTAGCCCCACGCAATATAAGGCTCCACAATCCTCAGCATGTTCATGGGAGACTTGTTCAGTTTAACAAAGGTACCATGGAAGATCTGTCGAAGGTGAAGAAGCTAAGTACCTTTCAGACCTTTGGACTCACACCATTGATACCTCTGATTCTGGTGACAAAGGCCCATTTGGATTCTGCAGGGACTTGGAAGTTACCAGCTTTCCTGGCCGTCCTAGCCATTCAGATCTCATTCCTGTCCATCTGCCTGTATTCCTGTGGTGGTTCTCAGCCTTCTCAAAGATAAGCTTCTGTTGTTGGGGGGGGCGCTGTGGAATTCCTCCCCCGAGTTCCTGTCCTCTAATGCAAAAAAATTATACACAGGGACAAATATAAGTCTTATCACACATTTATTCTTTCTAGATTAATTAGTTAAGGAAAAGGGGAATTGAATGGAAAGGCCACCCAGCTACCACGTGGTCTGTGAGGTTCATGAAATATCAACAAAATGCATAAAATCACCCAAAAAGTGAAGAAAAGAAATAGCACAGATGTTAAAGAAGAATTCCTCCCCCCCCCCATCTCGGTACCAAAATCAGAGAGGGGGAGAGATAGCACTCACCAGCCGGTTCCGAGTATATCCCCACCAGCAGTCCAGACAAGAAAAAGCCCCTGCCCAAGTTTAAGTTGGGACTTTTAAAGATTTCCTTGCTGGGGGAGTGGCAAGCTCTGGCCTGGGAGTGTCTTGTGACGTGAGGTCACCTGTCTGAGGCCCTTTCCTCTCTACCTGTGGGAGGCGTCTTTCTCCTAACCCCTGTCACTTTCTCCTGATCTTTCTGGACAGACTTCTTCCTCCGGCCATTCACCTTCAACTCTGTGAAATCCCTTTGCTTTTTCTTAAGGGTTTCAGGCACAACAGGAACCTTCCTTTTCTTAGGCACCCTCCAAGGTTCCAACCAGCTGAGGGTATTTTTTTTATTTTGTTTTTTAATATAGCATTATTCCTAGCTTTACTTTCCAATGTTTTCAGGAATGCATTCATATGAGAGAGTAGAGTCTTGTAACTCAAATGCAGCCAGACAGTGTGATAAGTGATGTCTCCATACCCATCCACAGAACTGGCTAATCAGTCTCTGCTGGAGGTGGTGGGGGTATCCTGAGTCCAATTTATTTCACACCAACATGAGCCTTTATCACTTTCCCCCGTTGCTGTAAGTGGAGGAGAACTAGTCACATAAAGCCTATTTTGTGCAAAGAAAGTAATTCATCCAGCCCAGCTGGCCTGTGGTTAGGGGACATCATACCTCGGCTGGCCTCCTGGATGGAAAACACAAACAGGCCATTCAAATTAAGAGCTTGTTGAGAACTCACATGGTGGTAACCAAGGCAGCAGCTGTGGGCGGCAGTAGCCACAAAAAAAAAAGAAAAGAAAAAAGAAGAAAAAAAGTGAAGATTCTATTATTTCACTGGCATTCATAAAAGCCCACTTTACAACTGTGATCTCACCATGCAGAGAGATTCCTTTGTATTTAAAATTTTAGTCTGACTTTTACAAACAGACATTAAAACTAACAGCTGTGTGCCTGGTGCTTTGAAAGCAAGGGATGTTTTTAAGGCTGGATTTGCACAATGGTTCTGGGGATTCACACCCGAGAAAGAAAATGAATATTTAAATGTAAAAAAGGGGGGTGTTTTACCCTGAATTCCATTTCAAATTAATATGGAGAAAGGAATCTTTATGCCATCACTTTTTTTTATTGGGTGGTAAAGTCTGTGTCGTTTTTGGAAAGATAGTTGGGAGCTGGGTGGATGCACCGCATGGATCTACCCTAGGTCCGGGAAGTTTTGATTTACTTCCTCCTACAGAATGAAAGGTGTTCATTTCTTGACAAGGTGAGTTTGTGAGCAGGAGACTTATTTCATTCAAAACGCTGGCAAAGAGGTCAGAACCTACCAAACCCAATTCACCTGATTCAGACTCACTAGAGACACAGGAAAGGAAGGCTGTATTGACCTCCCCACAGTCAAAGTCCTCAACACAGTCAAAGAGGCTGTTTTCTTTCCCACCCTGGTATCAACACTGGTATAGCTGGGGCAATGGCTGAGTGGCAAGGACAGGCCCTGAAGTTCATGGTGAATGCAGGCCAGAGCCTTCTTGTGGAACAGAGCACAAGTGCATTAAACTTCTTATTTTCAATGGACAATTGGGGAGCTCTTTCTGAGAAAGTTAATTTCCCAATACTATGGAAGGCGCTTTCCTTTCTTCAGATGAAACTGCTAGTGAGAGGCCCTGCCTCAAAAACCGGTGGAGAGGGGTCTGGAGAGATGGCTCAGTGGTTAAGGCACTTTCTTATAAAACAAGGACTTAAGTTTGATTCCCCAGGACCCACATAAAGTCAGGTGCACAAGGTGGCACATGTGTCTGGAGTTTGTTTGCAGTGGCTGGAGGCCCTGGTGCGCCCATTCTCTCTGTCTCTTTCTCTCTCTCTCACTCTCTCAAATAAGTAAATGAATAAAATATTTTTTTAAATGGTGGACAGCATTCCTGAGGAACAATGCCTGTTTTTTTGACTTCCACACGCATACACATGTAGAGTGAACCACAGTGTGCACAATGGACTTGGGTGAGGGTGATGTTTAACACCCCTTTTATTTTCTATGAATTTGTTTTTATTGGGGCTCAGGTCATGGGGTGTAAAAGGTCTCCCTCGCCCCCCATGTCAGGTCCAGTCCACTCCTGGGATCCTTTCTTTTCCTTGGCTCTGCTCTTGCTCCCAAAGGCCTCCTCAGGCCCACTGCTAACCAGAGCTCCTCCTTGGAGGAGCTCTTTTTGGCTACCTCTTCGGTTTCATGTCCATTTCCTCCTTAGATGACATTCCTCCTGGGCAGCTGCCACCAGCCTCCTCCCCATCAAGGCCACCAACAACTCCTCCTTGGAAAAAGCTTTCTTTTTCTTGGGCTTGGGGCAAGTGACAGATGAGTCTTCCATTCCATCTTCCTGAGGACCTTTCTTGGGCTTTTGCTTTTATTTATTTATTTTTCTTTTTGGGGTTTTTCACATGTCTCCTCACACTCTTCTGGAGTGCTGCTGGTGTTTCCTGAAGATGCCAGAACCAGGGCAGCCAGTCATGTTTTTTCCTTCCTCAAGAGTTTCTTCTTCTATCTCTCCAGTTTCCTGGAAATCTCAGCAGCGGCTTCCTCTGCCTGAACCATTGCTTCTTTCATGAAATCTCGATTCTTCC
>PVHP010000873.1:0-22112 GCA_004024765.1 Zapus hudsonius
TATAGGTCCCTTGTTCATCTGTCATTGTCTGCTGGGTTCCCTATGGATCCTCCACGATATGACTGTGGTGGCTCCTCTCTTGCCAGGATCTCAGCCATCGGCCTACGGTTGGTTGGTAGGGTTAGATGGGCCACAGCTCTCTCGTTGCATCCTGAAAAACACAAACACATTTGGCTTATCCAGAGTTGGTTGAATGGCTATGGGTCTCTTGTTCATCCCGTCCTTCTCTGCAGGGTTTCATATGGATCCTCCACAATATGACTGTGGTGGCTCATCTCTTGCCATCATCTTTTGGCCTGCTGTTGGGTGGTAGGGTTATATGGGCCACAGCTCACTCGCTATATCCTGAAAAATACAAATACAATCTCCATCGGAGAGTTAGAACAGTATAGGTTAACAAATATACACCATTCTGGATTACCTAGTTTCTATTTTTAGTAGCCTCCCTGTCAGACGTTTGCATAGTGCATCTTTTCTTGGGAGCCCAAGTGTATGGGATCTGATGCATATTGCCCTAAATCCCCATTTCCAATCAAGGCCCAGGCTCCTTCATTGCACAATTAAGAAAGTGGTATTTTAAGGTAGAATTTCCAACGTGCCTGTACTCATTTACATGACATTTTGGGCTACTTTGGACTGGCAGGAATGGAAGCACCTGGGAAGCCATTTACCTTCCCTCTGTGCTCCCTGCTCTCCTTCAGGTCCGTAAGGTTCTGACTTCTGTCTTCCACAAATCATTCTCATTCTTGCTTGCTCTATGGAACTGGAAGCAGTCTTTCCCTTCTTAAAGTTCTTTCTATTTGGTCTGTGCTCCTTTTTACTTTTTACTATTTATTTCTGAGAGAAAACGAGAGAGAGAGAGAGAGAGAGAGAGAGAGAGAGAGAGAGAGAGAGAGAGAGAGAGAGAGAGAGAGAGAGAGAGAGAGAGAGAGAAGGTCCATGATGCCAGGGCCTCTTCCCTAAACATACGCATTACTTTGTGCATGGAAAATTGGGAAATTGAACTCAGGCTTTTCAAACAAGCAACTTTAGCTGCTGAGCCATTTCCTCAGCCTTTTGGTCTGTGCTTCTATGTCAAGTCTCCCTACTTGCTCGGCAGCTATCATACCCCTGTCTTGCCCCTCAGTAGTAGGGTGAATTCTCTCGATCAACTTTGTATGCCTGATGGGACTCCCTCAGTGTGTAGCGCAGAGTAAGATTCAATAAATTTGTTCAATTCTTCCATGAAGTTCAAGAGAGAAAACAGTCCTGGATCCTGGCATAGCATCTTCCGGTGGCATTGTGTGCACTGAGATTGGAGGGAGCTTGATTTACGGACACTGCAGTTCTCTGTACCCTATGGCAGGTGGTTCCTCCTTTTCCTTGACAACCCCTGTGATGTCAACTTGTCTACTCCAGAGGTTGTACACACCATTTAGGACATCTTCAGTGCCACTCTTTCCCTCATCTCTGACAGCACTCTGACCTCAGGGCTCACATTTATTATACTCCACTAAGGCTGTGATTGGGCTGAATACAGTCTTTTATTTGCATCAGTGTAAAATCTAGAGTTGTCTAGATTCCAACTGTGTTTGCTGCACTCTTCCTCCCATTTTTCAAAAGCTTTATCAAGATATATTTGACTTTCAAAAGCTGCACCGAGGAACTAGGAAGATAGCTCAGTGTCTATAAGGGCTTGCTGCAGAAGCATGGTGGCCTTGTGAGTTTCACAGGGCCTTGAGACCAGCTAAGTTGGAGTCCCCAGAGCCCACATAAACAGTTTTCCATGGTCCTGCATATCTGCAAGACCAGAGAATTGCTGGGGCTTGTTGGTAAACTGGGCAAAAACAAGAGCTCTGGGTTGAGTGAGAGACTCTGTCTCAAGGAAGTAGGAAAATGAATGAAAAGAACACTGATGTTCTCCTCTGCACACAGACATGCATGTACCTCATACACATCACATCACACCATACCACCATACACATATAAACAACAACCCAAACTGCACATGCATGATGTCTACAACTTAGACATATTGATACATCTATGATACTATCATTCTTCTTTTCAAACTATTACTTTCATCCATGGATTCAGAGAGTAGGAGAGATCTGAAGCCCAGGGAGTTCAGCTTACTGTAGAAGATCAAGAGAGATAATTTGAGGAATGTCACATGCCATAGTTGTGGTCACCAGCTACAAGAAGGGAGGGTACACTCATCAAGACTGGACTGCTTAAAGGGGCCAGTGGCTATTTATTTTACATATGGTAATCTGTTGTAACTCATTATGGGCAATAAAAAAACAGAAGTTTTTGCTTTTAAAATGAAATATTAATGGCATCGATTAAACTGCATGAATAAAAACATCTTCCTTTTCTCAAACCCTTGGTGATTCACTTGTCCACAGGATACCTATGACCATATCGACACCCCTTTCTTTGCCTCTGGTGGGTTGATTAAGGAGAAATGTTGGAGAGAAGCTCATTTTATGAAGAAGAAAGTGCTGGAAATTTATCATGGAACATGCTTTAATAAAACCGATGACATCATTTTTATCTATGAGATAGTTTTGATTCCTAAAGAAAGAATAATTTATTACAGGTCTGGAGAGAATGCTCAGTGGTTAAGGCACTTGCCTCCAGTGCCAAAGGCCCCCGGTTCAATTCCCCAGGACCCACATATGCCAGACCCACAAGATGGTGGCCCTGGTTCTCTCTCTCTCTCCTTTCTCTCTCTTTCTCTGCTTGAAAATGAATAATTAAAATATTAAAAAAATAATTTTTATAGGGTTAAGTAGCATTTAATACCATGTGCTAAAATGCATTTGGGTTTAGTATGGGAACAGATGATATTTGGCTTGAAAAATGCTCAGAATTTATTTTTTCCCCCCACAGAATGTTGCTTGCTTACTTTAAAAAAATCATGCTATACTAAGCTAAGAAATGACAGTTATGTTGTATAACTAATAGTAAATTGGGAAAATAAGTGGTTTGGGTTAAATGTGGTTTTGCTTATAGGGAGCATACTCAAAAAGCTAATATTGGGCTGGGGGGAATGACTCAGCTGGGAAAAATACTTGCCCCACATCTATGATGAACTGAGTTTGGATCCCCAGCACCCATGTGAAAGCCAGGAATGGTAGGTAGGATCTGCAATCCCAGTTCTAGGAAGGCTGAGACAGGAGGATCCCTAGCACTTACCAACTAGCTGGTCTGGCTTCACGGGGTTTACTAAGTGTCCATGTCTCAAAAAATGTAAAAAAGTGACTGAGAAAGGCACCTGGTGTCACCCTTGGCCTCCACCCTCATGCGCACACACCTGTGCAAATATATGCAATATACAGACACAAACATTGATATTGTACTTTCTTAAGCTTTGGAAATTAAAATGCAGATAATCTGTAAAATAATGTGCTAAATGTTAAGGAGCATTTTGCTTCATGAAGAATTTCCAATGTGAATTCTGATATAACTCCTTTCCACTTCTCTCAGACATGCACTTCTGTAAACTATATTTACATTATATAAATTTACATTACATAAATCATATTTATTTAAAATATTGCCTTATCTTAAATTTACATTGTGACTAAATTAATTGATTGTTTTGGTGGTTGTAAAATTTTTCGTATGAAAGTTTTAATTCTGTGATTAGAATTAGTGTGTGAAAACGTAGGCTAGGAATTTGCTAGTTCAGGAGAAGGACCTAAGTGTGGGTGAGGAACACATGCTAAATAGATGTCATAAAAGCTTATAATTCTGGAATCTATTTGCAAAACTGTACTGGGTCATATTGTTTAGTATCACGTTAGTGTCAATTTTCCTCAGTTATTCTGTGAGAACTAAGACTATTGTTACTTATTTTTGTATTTATTGTCATTAGTTAGAAACATTGTATGATCAAGTCTTGTGATGATACCTCCATTTCCTTCCTCCCTGTCCCCAAACCGCTGGGGGCCCTCCTCAGTGGGCCTGCTGGACCAGTCCATGAGATAGGGAGTTATGGACTTACAAGAGGTAGCCAGAATTTTTTTTTTGTGTGTGTGTGTGTGTGTGTTGTTGCTAAGGGGGGAGGGGCAATGATGCTGGATATCCTCCCCCACCGTGGCTCTTACAATCTTTCTGTCTCTTTTCTGCTCAGATCACTGAGTCATGGTGGGTGAGATTCAGTTCTGCTTTAATGTTGAGGTCTTAAGAATCTCTGGATTTCTGCTTTGGGTTGTGTTGTATATTCTCAGTGTCTGTCTCCGTTATCCTTCCCCAGGTTATCTGACTAGCTGTGGAGGTAGGTCTCTTGCTCATCTTGACACTTCCTCAAAGGTTTCCTTTGGGCTCTATATCATAGGTTAGAGCTGGTTCATCTCCTGCCTGGATGTAAGGCAACATCTCAGATTCTGTTGGTGGGATTGGGTTGTCCACGGTTCCTGCTGCTTTCTGAAACATACAAACAAGGTCTCCAATGGAGACTGAGATCAGCATAGGTTAAATGAGACCAACATTGATTTGATGAGATTCTAATGGATGTAGCCTCTTTGTAGATGTCTGGTTAGTTGCAGTTTCCCCTTGGAGCCCATAATGCTCTTGGTCCTCATATGGGTTTACCATGGATCCCAGTTCCAGTTAAGGGCTACTTGCTAGTGAGCAGATCTCTTAGCCAATTAGCAAGCTGTTAAATACCCATGTAGGTTTAGTACCACTATTGTATGGATGAGCGCGTCTTGACTTACAGGTCTCTATCATATAGCAGTGTCTTCAGCATTCTATTTTTATTTTTGTTTTCAGCATTCTCGTGGCATCATTCAGTGTTGTATATCAGGAGCCTCTGCTTTCTTAGAATATCCCTGGTCAATTTCCCCTGGCAGCTCTTGTAACGCCTTCCAGATCTACACATGCTACCATATAGGGACTTGTTACCATTCTTGATCAGGGTCTCCTGGTGTTGTGTGATGACAGTCTGTGGTATCTTCAGAAATAGGGTCTTACCTTTTGCCTGGGGTGGGTATTCAAGAGTTTTGAAATAAACCTGTCTTGTTTTAGGTATCTCATGGGCCTCTTCCATCAACAGCTCAGGGTGGGAAGTAACCAATGACTGTTACAGGCTCCAACAGTTTGTCTTGGGGTTAGGCTACCTTCTACCCTATTCGGGGCCCCTCTTACCTGACGATGCTCATCACTTCCTCAAGAGCTTACTGTCAGATTTTCTTACCTTTCAAGCTTAACCTCGTTAGTACTCATATGAAGGAGAATATGTGGCGCTGAATTTCTGTTCTTGTGTGAGGTTGCTAAGAATGATCCATTTGTCCAGGGATGGGCATTTTGGTTGATTCCAATTCTTAGCTATTATGAATTGAGCTGCTATAAACATTGTTAAGCAAATGTCTCTGTGTTGAGGCGAGGAATCTTGAGGGTAGATTCTCAGTCCATTGGAAGCTCTATATCCATCTTGTTCAGGAGCCTCAACACTGTTTTCCATAGTGGTTGTACAAGTTTGCAATCCCATCAGCAGTATATGAGGATTCCTTCCCCCCACCCTGCATCTTCACCAGCATTGATTGTTGGTGGCTTTTTTAATGATTGCCATTCTGACTGGAGAAAGGTGGATTGTTTTGATTTGCATTTCCCTGATGATTAGGGATGATGAACACTTTCTTAAATGAGAATTGGCCATTTATGTTTCCTCCTCTGTGAATTCTCTGTTGAGGGCTGTAAGATTTTTTATTATTTATTTTTTTGAGTTCTTTGTAAGTTCTAGATATTAGACCTCTGACTGAGTTTTGGCTGGCAAAATTGTTTCTGAGTATGGTATATTTGTCTGTACAGAAACTTTTTAGCTTGCTGAGATCCTATTGGTTAAGTGATTGTTGCACTTCTTGGGTTACTGGAGGTTTGTTCAGGAAGTTTTTCCCTACTCCTATCTCATGCATAGTTTCCCCAATTTTTTTTTCTATTTTTCCAGGGTTTTCAGAGTTTCAGGTCTTTGACCATTGAGAGTTGATTCTTATGCTATGTCTGCCCCCATGATTGCATTGGAAACTTAATCCTTGATGCTACAGTGTTGGGAGTGGGGCTTAATGGAAAGGGAGCAGGGAGGAGGGAACCTGTGGTACCAACACATGACTTGTACAAAGTTTCTACATATTAAAAAACAAAAGAACATTTTAAAAAATCATAAAAAGGAAGTGATTGGGTGATAGTGCTCTGCTCTCATGGGTGCATTCATATCTTGAGAATAGTTTTATTATTGTGAGAGTGGCTATTATGAAAATGAATTCAGCTCTCTCTTGCCCCTTCTGTCTTACCTTTCTGCCTATGGGACGATGCAGTGTAACGGGCTCACCTGATGCCAACGCCATGCTCCTGGGCTTCTCAGCATCCAGAGCCATGAGCCAAATACATCTCCATTGTTTATACATTGCCAGTTTTAGATATTTAAATAGATTAAGTTGTGTTCCAAGTTGCCTAGCTGGTATCACCTCTTACATCGCTGCACAATACACTCGCTCCCACTTTAACTTTCTCCTTTACAATGCTTGATCACACCTGGAGCCTTCATCTTCTGCTGCCTCAGCACCTACATTCTGGAGTTCATGTATTGGTCAAGGTCAGACGTGCATCATCCATTCCTTCAAATGACAGTCCATCCAGATGTAAGCAATCTGAATTAAACATTCCCATAGCATGTTGCTAACCTCTCCCTTTCGTGCTTACATCAGCTTTTAGTTTTGTGGATAGTTTATTTCACATTCATCTTTTGGACTAAGTTTGTGTGATTTCATTATTGACCACATATAATTTTCTTGCTTAGCAGAGCTCACCTTTTTACATAGTACAGTGTCTGTAGATGGAGAAATGGAACACCTTACGTAGAATATTTAGTGGAGCTACTGAAGGCAGAAGGGGAGGGAAGTAGCCAGGCAACAGTACCTCACTGTGAGTCCCTACCAAGATACACTCATCCTTTCTTTCCTGACTTCTATGGTAGTAGCTTTGCTTATCTTTTGATTTTCCCTCCTACATATTCATCCCTAAGCAAAAATAGTTGTGTTTTTCTCTCCAGCTGGGGACATGACTCAGCGAGTAAGAGCGCTTGCCTTGCAAGCATGAGAGGCTGAGTTGGCCCTATTTTGATCCCCAATAATCATGTGAAAAGTTGGGCATGGCCACACACACCTGTAACTCCAGCCTTGGGGGCAGAGACTGAAGACCTGATGAGGCTTTCTGCTCAGCCATTATGACTGAAAATAGCAGCTCTGGGTTCAGTGAGATACTGTCTCAAGGAAATATCTGGGAAGAGTTATAGAGGATACCTAATGTTCTCCTCTCCCCTTTGCCTGTATGTATGTCACTCATGTGCACACACACATGCATGTACCACACACAACCACACCACACACCATATCCCTTTACACATGCTACATATATACACAAATGCAAAAACAAAGTTTTCTATTTTTGAACTTTATAGAGATGGTACTCTATTGCATTAAGTCTTTGATGTCTAGTCTTAGGGTAGTGAAAGTCATTTGCCATTTATGTGTTTGCTTTGTATATTCATTTGAAATAGTGTATAGTATCCATTGAATGAGTATTCCAGACTTCCCAGCACCAGTTACAGAACTTTGGCATTTTCTTTCCAGCTTACAGATGTTAAATATATTTCATTTTTATTTACTTTCTTGCCAGTAAAATTGAATACTTATTTTTTCCTCTGCTTATTAGCAATTTGGATATAACCATGAAGCCTTTTAAAGTTATTTGACTGATTTCTACAAAGTTGTTCATATTTTATTATTTATTTATATTTGAGTTTGGTATGCATTGAGACTGAGTATTGGTTTGCAAATATTTTTTCCACTTCTCGATTACTCTTTAGCCTTCGCTCATGGGATCTCATGACAAAGATAAGTACTTGATTTTCCTGTGGTTCAAATTATCTTTTTTTCCTTATGGTGAGTATATTTTTTGTCTTACTAATGTTGTTAGCTCCAAGATTATGAATATATTAACCTATATTTCTTTTTTAAAAAAGTTAGAGTTCAGGGTGCTATCTCCTGTTATAAACCTAGAAAACAGGAGGATGAGACAGGAGGATTGAGAGTTCATGTCCAGAGTTGGAACACACCAGTTCAGGGACAGCCTGACTTAGGCAGTAAGACCCTGTCTCAAAAATAAAAATAAACAAAAATATCAAGTATTTTACTTTTGCACTGAGGTCCATCATTGACTTGGAGGTGAATTTTATATATGGAGCTTCTTAATTACATAATACATTACTATGTAATACTTGATTATGGTTCAAATGATTGGGAAGTATTCTTTCTCCATTTCTCTGTGATGCTAATTTGTTATTCATCAAGGGTGATCTTATTGTATGGTTTCTAGGCTTCAGGTCCTTTGGTCTAATTGTCTACTTCTCCATCAAAGTTTTCCATATCTTACATAGGATTTAATCAACATAGGATTATCTTACATAGGATTTATGTGTATATGTGCATATGCATATATATACACACATGTGGAAAATGTGGAATTTGCTGACATTGGCTTCAGTAGCACCATTTATATTTATGAGTTTTTTTTTAAATTACACATGTGCACATGTGTCCTTGCATGCCAGAGTCTCTGACTACCAGATGCTTGTGCCACTTTTTGCATCTGGCTTTTCATAGGTGCTGGGCTGGCAAGCTTTGTAAGCAAATGCCATTAACCATTGAGCAATCCTCCCCAGATCTCTTACTCATGATTTTTTAAAATCTGTGAACTTGGTATACATTTTAGCCTTTTGATGTTTTCTATCATGCATTTCAGTAATATTTCACACTTTTTCTATCATCGTCTCATGTGTCTTGTTAGACTGGCTCTGAGGCACTTGATATTCCTAGGCTTTACAAAGCCACCATTGTTCTTAATTGGCACATTCTAAAACCTTGATTATTCTTCTCTCTGATATGTATGCTCATTATTTTTCTCCACTGAGATAGCCCCTTCATTATACTAACATGGTTTGGACCCATTATAAATATCTTCAGGGGTTGGAGAGATGGCTCAGCAGTTAAGGTGCTTGCCTAAGAAGCCTAACAACCCAGATTCAATTCCCAAAAACCCATGTAAAGCCACAAAAAGCACCATGTAAAGCACAAAGTGGCACATGTGTCTGGAGTTCTTTTGCAGCAGCTGGAGGCCCTGGCGTGCCCATTCTTTCTCTCTGTCTCTTTCTCTCTCTTTGTTTGCAAATAAATAATTTTTAAAAATCTTCCAATAGCTTTCTATTACCTCTCCCTTATTGTTCCTTTATGGCAGATTATGTGGGCATGAAGTCCACATTGTCTCTTTCTTCGTACCCCTAGTCAGTCCTTTCTCAATTTCCCAGGATCATGGTGCTTTATCCATGTGCTTTTTCCAGGGAACTCCTGATGACTAAAGCCAAGAAATAATTTTCAAAGTCCCTATGTTGACTTTCCTAGATTATAAAACATTGTTGACCATAATAGTATTTATATGAAAATAATAATGACAAAATAGTAAATATAATCTCACTGATGAAATTAATAATAAATAACACTATATTTAGGAGCAGCACTAATTATCTCGTATTCTTTAAGCCATATATGAAGTGGCAGAATCTATTGTCCAAGTATGGGATGAGTAAGTTCAGCAGAAAATTAACACAACAGCCTGAATTCTCCGCAATGCTTGTCTCTTCCTTAGATCTTGGATTTCCACTCTCCTATGGGTCTCCTTTTGTCCATCCAGACTCTTTCTTAGTTACCTTCTTTGGTTTCTCTTCTACTACTCACAGTCAATCTAGCTTCTCCCCAGAGACCTTTCACTGTTCTTCTCACTCATCCCGTTCACCCCTGACCATACAATTGCCTGTCACCTCCCATCCTAACTTCTTTATATCGATGACTTAACTTGGTGCCTGCTCATACTATGATGTGTCTAAAGTTGATGTCTTCCAAAATCATGTTCTTAGCCAAACCCTCAGAAGATCGAGACCTCTAAAACCATCTTCACTGGATGGAGTCCAGATACCCCGGTTCCCAGATGTCCTGCTCTTTACCTCTCCATATTGGCCCTGGTTAAAAGCACCCATCTTCCTTCTGCTTATTCTAGAAGTCTGACACCACAAAGCTCTGTTCATCATGCAAGCCTTGAAGTCTCCTCTGCTAGTGCAGATTTACTTTGTCTTCTGGTGTGTATCCATCCCCGATGCTGTCTCTTAACATAATATGATGAATTGTTATAGAAAAAACTAATATCACTGCATATTCTCACTTTCTTGAGCAGAAGAATTATTTTTTCCATGCCAAAAAGTAATCCTCTTAGTTTCACACCTTGTCTTTTGAGAATGCCCAAGAGAGGGTCACATAAGTAACCATTTCCTGATTTTTTGAAACATATTTTGAGGTGTCTAAAATAATAAAATGAAAGAAAAACTTGTGATAACTGATGTTCAGGTGCTTTGGGGCTTAGATGAGATCTAAATTTTTTTCTTTGCAATGTTCACATAAATGTGCCTCCAAATACTGAACATTTCATTGAAATTAACTAGGGGGCAATTAAATATTGATATTACTGTACCAGTCTTTCTCTCTTTGGATGAGCTCCTTTTGAGATCTGGGATCAGACCAGAGGGTACAAAGCCACAGTTATAAAGTTAGACCTCAGACTTTAACACCAAACATTGTGAGATTAGTAATTGGTTTTTTCCATCATAATCTTGATACATCAGGAGCTACTGAAAATCCCAATAGATGTTATATATAACTGAGGAAATTGGCTTATCAAATCCATTTTTCCGCAGTGTTTTATTCTCTGGTGGCACAATGGTGCTTTTTTTTTTTATCTGTCTGAGCCCTTAGAGATTGCTCAGAGCAAAAAGTTGTCAAGCCCCTCTACTGAGGCAGAAGCCGGAGCTAAAGACTCAGCTCTTTCATCTTTCCTGGGCATATCCCACTCTCAGAATTCCTTGTGGTGCCAGCTAAGGTTTCCTGGAGTCTACCTCACTGCTTGGCATCTGCCTATTCTTGCCTCTTTTTCTTTCTTTCCTTCTGCTTCTTTCCAAAGGAATTGATTTCAAAAGTCTTAAGCAGTAAACATCCTGCTTGCTAATCTCCACCCCAGAGTCTGCTTCTGAGGGAGCCTTCCCTGCGACATCCACCACATAAGGCTGGATAGCATGAATGGGAAGGCGGGAGCCTTTTCCCTCATACAGGAAACTTGCAAAGGTTACCAAGTAAACAGTTATTCATTCTGGCAACATCTACTACTCATCAAGCCCTCTCAGGGATACAGAGATGAGACACAACTCCTGTTCTCTGCTGAGAGAGCCAGACAAAAATGTTCACGAAGCAACATTTGAGTGTTTAATGTGAAGGACCGCACACTGTGCCTAGGGAGCACAGACTATTTAGTAATGAACATTGTCCAGATATCCCCGAAGGTATCACAGAAGAAAACATTTGATCAGGAAATTAAAGGGCAAAGATGGAAAAGAAAATTTGAGGTTAAGAAGCAGGACATGAAAGGTCACAAAGACAATAGTTGGTGTACTTTTATGTGGCAGCTATGTAAGTTGTCTTGGGAGAAGAGAAAAAAAAATCAACATAGGACACAGCTGAAGAGAGGCATCAAGTCATAAAAAAATGCCCTGTTAAAGGAGCTAGAGGAAATTCAGTACCTAGTCCAATAATGTGAGATGAAGATACCAAAAAGAGATCAATAATTCATCTGGAAAGCATTGAGGAAAAGCAGTAAGTGAAAAGCTATCAATGTAGTAGAAGAAAAATGAGCAGGATCTGGTTAAAGAAGAGAGACTTTCACACAGGCACCACTGTTACATGCTTAGAGATGAACAGTGAGGCCAAGACTGACCAATGAACCACTGAACCCTCAGCACAATGGGCAAATAAGTGGTGGCCTATTCATAGACTGAATGCCAATACCAGAGTATCAAAAATAATTGAGTCATGAAAGAAAAGGAGAGAAATCTCACAACAGGAGGTTCAATGAGAAAAGTTAAAGGGGAAAAGAAGCTTCAAATAAATTTATGGTACTTATGGATGCTTATTTAGTGGATAAAACCGTAAAAGAAAGCTGGAAAACTGGCAGTAATTAGGATAGTGGTTGTTTTATAAAGAGAGACATAATGGTTGGAAAAGGTCATGGGAAGTTCTGTTGGTTTCAGGAAATATTCAATTTCTTGACCAACGTGATATATTCTTGGAAATTTCCAGAAATCTTCCAGGTTTTTAAAATGATTTTTGTGATGTAATCTACATGGACAAGCAGTTCAAATATAGGTTGTCCATACCATAATTTCAAAGGAATAGAATATTTAGCTTATTGGTATTGTTCTTAGTTTTTAGCATGTTTTTCATATTTTGTGATATTTCTGCTATAAAAAGGGACATATTTAATGTCCTTAAAATCAGAAATGTGCAGATCCTACCGTTGGATTAAAAGAATGCTAAGAACAATATGAGATTTTTTAAAGATAAATTTATCCAATTTTCTTGTTTGAAGGCTTGGGACTATGAGGCCTTGGAGACTAAATGTCATTACTCAGGTCACAAAGTCATTGGAAGCCTAACTATAGCCCAGGCCAGTGATAATTCCACTATAGTATTAAGTAGTACAGACAATATCCCTTAACAAATGTGTTTCAGATCTGAAGAGTTTTGTTTTTTCAGACGTTTGATAATTTTGAAATGTTTTCACATACACGAGATGCTTTCAGCTTGGTGCCCAAGTCTAAGCATGAAATTCCCTTCTGTTTCATAGACATCTTATACACACAATGGGAAGGTAATTCTATCCATTGTTTTTAGTGTGACTGCATTTTGACTGTGACCCATCATGAGATCAACTGTGGAATTTTCCACTTATGGTTTCATGGGTGTGAACCTCCAAAGCTCCGGACATTGAAGCATATCATCTATCTATTTGTGATGGTTAGATTTTGCTGTCAACTCGATTTCTTTAATTATCTTGGGTAGGTCTGTGAGGATGTTCACAGGAAGGCAGACTCTCAGTAGGGGGCAGGATGTAAGGAAGCTCAGGAGAGCTAGAAATTAACATCCCTTTCTGAGAGGGCAGTGCAGGAAGGAAATTCCAGAGAGTCAGGAAGCCATTAAGTCTGGGATAGGGTTGCAAGACCTCACCTGTAGGCTATATAACGGGGGCAGGAAGAATCTTCTCTCTCTCCCCCCTGCCTGTTTGCTGTTCTGTGTGTGTTTTTCTGGTCATGTCTTCTATTTCTCTCTGCTTGGACCTGTGAAAGGAGGCCAGCCTCTTTCATTATTATGTATCCATAGCTTCAATAAAAATTTTCCTCCCATAGCTGTGCCTGGTTTGGAGATTCATCTCAGCAGTATTTGGCTGACTATGACACTATATAATCTAATCACCTACATACCCATTAGATTTTTTAAGGCTGATTTACATGATTTGGGTTGGGTAGTCCAACAATGGCTGTCTTCAGGCTGGAGAATCTGAGAACCCAGTAGTCTATGAGTCTGAATGCTTCAGCTGTCCCAGTCTGTTGTTAAGGTTTAGAGGATTGCTGAAGAGCTGCTTGTCATTAGTTTGATCTGGAAGCTCAAATGAGCTGGATTCTGATGTCAGTGAAGTGTAACTGACAACAGGGTAGATGAGCATCAGTGAGGGGTGAAGGCAGGCAGGGAGGAAGGATCAATTTTCCTTGGAGCCTCATTATAATAGGATGTCGGTGGAAGGGCTGACCACTGGAGAGAGGTCTTACTCCATCATTTATGCAAATGTTCACTTATTTGATACGCTGTAATTAAGATCTCTACTATCCAGTTCCAATTAGCTTTTTATATCTTGGAGAGATTTACATTTTCCAATGTGCTTTAAATACTTATGTATATATACTATAAATGAGAGATAATATTTCTATTAATCTCGATATTGGTAAAGCAATTTTTACTAATGCAGAATTGAGAATCAGAAAAGATTTTTTTTTGGCAAAGTCATCTACCTGACAAATGGTTTGCTGAAATTTGGGAGTAATGATTCAAAATCCAATGTGCTTTCATTGCCTGCTGTCAGCATGGCCCCCAAAAAACCCAGAGATGACAGGTGGCTCACCTCATTTTGTGCTCACAAAGTTCCTTCTCTGGACCAATCATGAATTGACCCACTTTTAGAGTCTCTGAGTTTACTTCCAAACTGCTGTCACTGATAAATCCAGTCTAGTCATTTTTAAAATTGGGTTCATATTTGTCTCACTAATTTTGTGTTTACTCATACGGTCCTTTTCATAATTATATAGCTATTATCTAGAGATATTGGAAAAAAAACAAGATTTGGAGCTACTTAGAGTTAGGTTCAAAGCTCTTAAAATATTTTTATTTATTTGTTGGGAAGACAGAGATGATAGACAGACAGACAGATGGAAAGGGTGAGCACACCAGGGCCTTTTGCCATTGCAAACAGACTTCAGACACATGTACCACTTTGTGCATTTGGCTTTACAGGGTACTGAGAAATTGAACCTAGGCCATCAGGCTTTGCAAGCAAGAGCCTTTAACTATGGAGCTATCTTTCCAGCCCCTTTGTTCACATCTGAACTGCTATTTCCCAGCTTTTATGACTATGGTTCCCTGCTAACTCATGTGTAAAGGTTTCTGAATATGGTGAAAAATATTTGTTGAATGCCACTCTGTGCAAGTATGTGCACAGTAGTGGATAAGAAACAAGGGTGTCTCAGGTGTTTGAGGGATACAGACAAGCAAAACCAAGTAGGCGATGCAAACAAGTTGAAAGTGTTTAAAACTAATGACAAAATACTGACTGAAGGAAGGCACCAAGTTAGAATGGTCCTCTCTGAGGAAGATGGTGTTTTTACCTGAGGCCAGGCTGACGTGTCAATCACACCATACATGCTGGACCTTCAAAGACCTGAGAGGGTGCTATCCAGCAATGAGCCTGAGGTTCGGGAGAACTTGCCTTGTTAGAAGAAGAGGAAGAAGGCCTGTGTAGCTGGAACATAGTGAGTGAGCATGTTGATCTTACTGGTAGTGGTGAGCTTGCTATGGAGGGCAGCAGAACAGAGTGTGGAGTTAGCTTCATTGCTATAAGAAATCAAGGGAGAGCCGGGCATGGTGGCACATGCCTTTAATCTGAAGCACTCTGGGAGGCAGAGGTAGGAGGATGGCCGTGAGTTCAAGGCCACCCTGTGAGACTACATAGTGAATTCCAGGTCAGCCTGGACCAGAGCAAGACCCTACCTCAAAAAACAAAACAAAAAAAAGAAATCAAGGGAGGGTGTTATAAGGCGTCTTGCCTTAGAGGGGGTGATGAATAGATGAACACAGACAAAGAAAGCAATATGTCTGAGGACAGTTCAGTGCTCCACATGTATCTCTCCCATTCTCTTAGGCACAGCTTGTTACCATTTCATTGTAAGCTACTCAAATGCAAGGGCTGTTTGCCATGCAAAGTGTAGCACACCATGGCACAGATTGTGGGTCCATGGATTACTTGGGAATTCATGGGACCGTGCTGAGAGGCATAGAGGACACGCAGATGACTTGATAAAGATTTCAAAAGTATTTTTAAAATATTTTTATTTATTTATTTACAAGCAGAGAGAGAAGAGAGACCGAGAGAATGGGTTCACCAGGACCTCCAAGCCATTGCAAATGAACTCCAGATGTATGTGCCACTTTGTGCATCAGGTTGTATGTGGGTACTGGGGAATTGAACTTGAGCTGTTAGGCTTTGCAGGCAAGCACCTTAACCATTGAGCCATCTCCAGCCCCTACAAGGCTTTCTAGCTGTGGGTGTCAGCCTGGCATGCTACTGGTCAACAGTCCTTTTCCAGGAGAGGACTTGTCAGCTGACTTGCCTGTCCTCTTTCCTTGCAGCACACAGTGGATCCCGAAAGGATGCATAATTCTCAGCTCAATCTATATTTAATTGCCATTTCTCAAAACATCGACTCTTGTGGGATTGTCCAAAAAAATAAAAATAAAATATCAAAGAATAACACGAATGTAAGGGACGAAGAATCCACTTAGCATTTTGGAAAGGCAGTATCTTCCAAAAAGTTCATTTTCTTTTTATTTTCCACACCGTCTGCTTTGTAGATAAAGCAGGGCTGGAGAGTTCTTTAAATGAGACACGTGCTGTTACTTAGACCTTGAAAGTTTATTTCTTCATAGAAATGCCAGGCACTTGGCCTTTTTTGTGCTTTTGAGTATCTGCTCCTCTTCTGACAGAAGAGATCAGGATAGAGACCCCCGTATCTGCGCTTCCCTGGTGTAGATGTAATTCCTGAGTGGAAGCTTCCAAAGAGCCTTGTTTTCATCACTTCTATGGATGGATGAAAAGTGGAAAGATTTTTACATTAATTCTCTGTATACTCACATTCAGATCACTCACTTGGGGACATGCACTGGTTTTTAAGTTGTCTGCTGTTTGGAATTAGAGATGCCTCTTGGGTTTTATGCAACTACAAACCTGAGCCAATTTGCTTCTCCCCTGAATTGCTGGCCCTTTTTGTTGCTTCTTCACAGTTTTGTTTTTTTTTTTCAGAAAGGTCACCTTCGGATGATGAATAGGTATGCTAGCTGAAGCTTCCACATACATTTGAAAACATTTGTTTAATTTTCAGCCACCTAGCTCACTTTGGAAATAATCAATAGTGAGGTTAAAACTAGTACGTTAAAGCAATCCATTATTTCACGAAATTTGTTTTTCATCTTCCTAAGTCTTCAAGCTCCATATTTCTTTCTGCTGAAAACATCAAGTGAAGTCCAATCAAAAGAGAGGTGCACAGACATGAAATCAAAAGTCCTTTTGCTCCTTTGATATACTCTCTTGGTGGTAAATGCTTTCACGTCTGTCTGCCCTCTGCAATGGAAACTTTCTGGGAAACAAATCATGCCCTGAAGTGCAGTCTCTTCCACAGTGCCAGAAACCTTGATCAGACAACTCAACTAACAAATAGTAAACGGGGTAGAACATTTTGAGAAGTTGGATGTGCATTGTTGTTAAATGACTCCCTCCTGCAACTCAAAAACCTCAGGATGTCTCATTAGTGACACTAATTAAACTATATTTACTTCCAAGTTTTCAAATTTGATATGCAGCAAGAAAAGACAGAGTGCTAATCGGGCCTTATTTAGTGCTAACGACATTGCTGCATTTATGCATTTTCCAAGAGAAAGTATATGTATGCCTTCATTTAAAGATGGAAGACTTCAAAAGGGAGAATGCAGATGAGGAGGGTTTAATTTCTTTCCCTTTTCATCAGTGTGGCAGGCACAGAATTCTTTGAAGCTTTTCACTGAAGGTCACAGTGTGATACCAGCGATGTTTCAGTATCTAGAAGGTTGATAGCAGCGTTTCTCTTCAAGTTCTTGCAACAAAAGCTTATGAGTGACAGCGAAACAAATTATATGTTTCAGAGTAAAGTTTTAGGAAAATAAAAATAATGACTCATTTCTCTTAGGTAGGTTGTGATCGATTTGGGAGCAGCTGCTTTGAACCACCATCCTCAGTCCTTTCTCTAGGTTCTATGTCGGACATGATTTCTTACCCATGTTTCCAATTAAATCATGTATTTGCCCCAATCACTTTCTTTTGGACCTAAATATATGAACTCTCAAATAACAATTGCACATTTTGACAGTATATTGAAACTGACAAGAAAGAGGAAAAGAATATATGTTGAACACTTTGGTCTGTGTGCTCACTCTGCTGTTTAATTTTTCTACCTCAAGAATGTTGAAAAGACACGTCATTTATTAAAAGTGTCCATAGCAGTAGGAGTATTGCTTTGAGATTTTAGTATCGTAATAAATAAAACATAAGAACTTTAAGTTGCAGAGTTTGGAGATGATATTGTTATTTGTTGCTCTGTTTACTTTTCCAATAATTGGAAATCTGGTATATGTGAGCAAAAATGAAAATGTGTGTAATTTCCCCCCCAGGGATTCCACTTTCTGAGGAAATAAACGGCAATATTGGGAAATATATGTAGGAGCAAACTCACTGAGGTATGATCCAAGATTATAAAATGAAACAAAATAAATTGTTGTGGGAAGCTTTTGAAATCAGAATGCTCCTACTCAATAGAGCACTAGGTAGCCCTCAAAAGACACGTTTAATTTTCACCATAATCATGGTAAAAGTGTTTATTGTACAATAGAAAGTAGAAGCAGGCTTGCCACTTGATTGTATTATTCTAGCATTACAACTAACTCTCAAACTGCTTAAGATTATAAATTGTATTTGGGTGATAGGATGACTTATTTATTCATCCAAAAAAGATGACACAAACTACTTATACTTTCATTTAATCCTTATAATACCTGAAAACATTTTGTTTCTATTCTCATTTTAAAGATCAGGGGAATTATGCAAATAGTCATATATCTTAAAGTAGAAATGGTCTTTAAACTTGTTATTCAGTCATCATTCTGTTATTGAGAATACTGAAGATATACTAATCTTGATCTTTTCTTTAAAATGTATATATTTTATTCATCATCTAATTATAACCTAAAGCACACAACCAAGAAACTATGCACTTATGGTACTTACAAAGGTGAAAAACTTGTTATTTGAAAGAGAAAACTGAGTGACCTTCAACTGTATCATATTTTTTTCTTGTAAGTTTCAAAACTAATCATCACCTATAGCTTCCATGACCCTTTCTTCTACACGAGTGTGTATGCACACCCACCCACACATCTTTAAAAATTTCCCTTTGTCCTCTTTAAGATTTTTTTAAAAATCAAGAATTTCACTTACTTGCTCCCTTTCCACACTCTACATGTTATTTTTAATGATTTCACTCTATGCACTTACCTATCAACAATTATTTATTACTGCTTCTTATACATGGTACTCATTATTTTTGCTTATGTTTGATATTTTCTTGAATTCATTTTTAATTTTGTTATGAAGTGGTCTAATGAAAGTTTTTTTTCAAAATAGATGCATAATTAAAGAATGCTACATATCTAATTATGTTTAAGGTCATCTATGTGTATATATTTTGCTTTTCTTCTTGAATGATTTTAGTTTATCTGAAAATATAAACAAATATATTTTGCTATATAGAGATACTCACAGGTAAGGATATATTTAGTTTGTGCCAAAATTCTTTTCAACCAGCAACCTATAGGCATCATTCTTACATCCATCTTCTTACATTGTAGATAACACACTATCTTTTATTTTTTATGTGGAAAAAGGGATTGAACTCAGATCCTCATGCTTGCAAGGCAAGCAGTTTACCAGCTGAGCTATCTGTCCAGCCCTGATAACATTGTCTTTCTAATGCTTGTGTGATTTCTGTCCTTTTGCAGCATCACTTTGACCTTGTGTGGAGTTTAAGTACTTAGTAGGTGATAGACAGAGTATCACTAAAACATTCCTGTGAAAATTTTATTAAGTGCTTTTTATCTGAATATATCAGTATTTTATCAGGGCAAGGTATTTTTTCTACTATTTTTTCGAGTTCCCACCTGTTCTCTCTTTTTTAAATATTTCATTTATTTATTTTCAAGTAGAGAAATGAGAGAGAGAGAGAGAGAGAGAGAGAGAGAGAGAGAGAGAGAGCGCACCAGGTCCACCACCTTGTGGGTCTGGCATATGAGGGTACTGGGGAATTGAACCTGGGGCCTTAGGCACTGGAGGCAAGTGCCTTAACCACTGAGCCATCTCTCCAGCCCCCCACCTGTTCTCTTACTTAGCAAATGTTAGGTTTTCTGAATCTGTTCTGTCATTGATTTTTTTGAATTCTAATGTTTTCATATCATTGTATTGAACATTGGAGAATTTCTCTAATTGAGCTTTCAGTCGAGATCATCCTGATATTTAGTTGTACATTTGAATTTTTCATTTTTGTCATTTGAAGATTCCTACTTGCTCTTTAAAAATGAACTTTGTGATGTTTTTGTATTTTACCTTGTTTGTGCTAGCATTAATTAGTTATTTGGTTTTGTATAATACTCATTTCACATATTTATTTATTCTAAATTTATTTATATTGATAAATAAGAGTTGAGATTTTAAAATGTCATTCTCTTTATATTTTTGCAAGCTAAGAGAGTGAACACAGACACACACACACACAGAGAGAGAGAGAGAGAGAGAGAGAGAGAGAGAGAGAGAGAGAGAGAGAGAATGCTCCAAATCTTTAGCTGCTGCACACAGTGACTTTGTATATCTGGCTTTACGTGGGGTACTGGGGAATCGACCCCAGGTTGTTAGGCTTTGCAGGTAAGTGCCTAAACAGCATAGTTATCTCTCCAGCATGAGGGTTGAGATTTTTAATTAATGCTAGTTAACGATGGTCTCCTCATGAAAAGTGAATACAATATTCCCTCAGGGAGTAAATTAAGATTCTATTATAAAGGAGCTTTATGAGGAGACAAGGCATGTTTGTGGCCAGGCAGATATTTCTTGGCACAGAAATATTGCCTGATGGATTCAGGGGCATTTGCTTTTCCACAAAGGGCCTGGAAGAGACCTGGAGTAGCTACCATGGAGGCTTGTTGGAGTCAAGTTCTCTAGTCTGAGGCTCATGAGTCAACCAGCATAACAGTTCTGCCCCTTCCCATGCCCTGCCCAAGTGTGATTCCAGTGCCTGCTGTCTCTGACTTCACTCTTCCCATGGATTCAGACAGGAGCTCTCCATTGTTTCATGGGCTTCCTGGATGTTTTTGAACACCAGATCTTATCATCAAACTGCTTCTGTCCACCTCACATCTTCCAGAAATTCCCGCATTGCTCTGGACTGGCTGGCGCCTTTCCCAGTGCCACCATGGATTCATCCTTACTTTCTCTCTTTTTATAGGCTTTTAGTTGATAATTTTCATACATGTACATAATGTATTTTGACCATAATCCTATATTGCTTTCTTTTGCCTCCCTCAATCCACTTTCCACTGAAATCCTTTCCAACTAGCCCCTCTTCAATTTCTTCCTCTTCTACTTTAATCTCTCTCTCTCTCTCTCTCATTCTCTCCTTCTCTATCATCTATGACAACATGTTGATTGATTCGAGAATACACTGGTACCATGGGTAGAAAGAGAGCAATCCAAAGCTCTTCTCTTTACATTCTTACATTCTTTCCATCACCTCTTCTGCAGTGGTCCCTGATCCTCAGAGTATATTATAGAGATGTCTCATTTAGTGCTGAACACTCATATCCTTATTTTTAATCTCTTCTGCTCTTTGAATTGCATCATGGGTAATAGGAAAATAAATATATATATATGCTCAGATATATACCATGGAATAAAATATTTCAACTTTTAGTTTTAGCACTGAAAGTTTTTTTTTTCCTACAGAATTGCCAGTTGCTTTCACAAGACTCATTGCTTTTATTTATACTTTGAAAATCTAGTTTGGAAATATGGAATATTTTGCTATGTGCTTGGTACACATTTTACTACATCTTAGTAATTATATGAACATATGAACTTGATACTGTTTACTCTGTTTCACACATTTAAAAACAAATGTCTAGGGATTTTAGTTAGAATGTGATGTCTAAGCAATGTAACATCTACCAAAATTATACTTTAAAAATAATTTGATTTGGTTCTAGATTATTATAGGTTTCATAGAATAACCTAATACAAGTTTTGAATTGGCTCAAGACTAGTGCTGTATGTGAGAATTTCCTCAATGTATCTTTTAAAAAAAAGAAGATTCTATGTTGGACTGATTTGGGGAGAGATGGTCTTTAAACCCACTAGTTTTTCCAGATCTGTCACTCATTGGCCTTTTACCTCCACCCTTTGGAGATAATATTCACTATCATACATTAGCAAATGTATATTTGTATCGACATCACATTTACTAATAAATAATAATTGTATATTGGTATCTGTACACTTGTTAAAACAATTACTTCTATTATTTAAATATGAAGCATCTCTCTTTCTTTGGAACAAATATTGCTATACTATTGTAAATATTTTCCAAAAATGTCACCACCAAAGTTACAAGAGTTAAATATTAATGAACACAGAAAATTAGAGCAGATTTAGAATGCATACCTGGACTCTCCACCATAAATTATGCTTTCTAAGAAGAAAATGATTAAAATCAGAAAAAGGAATAATACAAGAAAGACTAG
>PVHP010000873.1:22212-44595 GCA_004024765.1 Zapus hudsonius
ATATATATATATATATATATATATATATATATATATATATATATATATATATATATATATGCAGCTCATTATTTAACTAAAAAATCTCCTAGAAGTATGAGTAAAATAGTGTTAATTCTTTAAAATTAATGACATCACCTGGGTGACTGACAGGCTTTCTTTATGATGCTTAGTTACATTGTTCTAACTTGCTGTCTTTCCATAAAGGTTTGAGATATAATGATGCCCAGGCTGGTTTCTCTTCTTTTTCAGTAGCTACCACATGCCAAGTCATGGAGCCTGGAACTAGACCAGAAGCTGTTTTTAGAGTCTCTAAGAGGAAAAGAATAAGAAATAATAAAATGTTTTTGTACCATTATCACCCCTCACATAGTTAACTTTGCTAAATTTTAATTAATATTTTAAATGGGGCAATTAAACATGTATAGCAAACATTGTATATTATTTAAATTATTACATGTAACTTTTTTTCTAGACTTGCTGGGCATTTTTAGCCATTTTTGAAGCCTTAAGTGGAATTATGGTTGGTATATAGATCACGGAACAATTTTTCTTCTTCTCTTCCCCTTTTCATTATTTTCCTTTACTTTCTCCTCTCTGTGTTTCCCTAACTTCTGGTCTTTCCCTCTCTTTCCCTTGCATTATTCTTTATCTGATTCTAATCATTTTCTTCTTAGACAGAAAGCATCATTTATGAATGGAGAGTCCAGGTCTGCATTCTAAATGTATCTTTCCTGTAGCAGGTCTTGGAATAGGCAGGCTCTGATCCCCCCACCTTTCTGTTTTGAGCTGCTATTAAATATGAGTGCCACATCATACCACATACCACATCATATGGAAACATAGGCTTTTAAAAAATCCACTTAGGCTGATAATTAGTGGTGAATAACTTCCTTATTTCATCACCTGGCTTTTGAAGGAAGCAACCTATTTTGAAAATGTTAGAAAGTAATGGAAATCAAAACACAATGTAGGAATGAAGCCATTGTTTAATTCAGTGGATCAGAGTGTTTATCTCTGCTTCTTACAAGTTAAGATTATCTTCTAATCACACTTTTGGTCTTATTCTATGGCATTTAATTCTGAAGAAGTGATATATTCTTAATCATTTTAAATTACAGCCAGAATAAGAGAAAAAAATTTTCAGTTTCAAAAATGTTAATGCTTTAGATTTTTAGAGGTAGACACTTCGGAGGCTGCCTACAGAATCAAGAGCTGACCCAAATTGTATAAGTAAAGTTAGGAAAGCTGGAACAAAAGACAAAGTATTTGTATCGCAACTTGAAAAAAAAAAAGCATTCTTCACAATAGACAACGGATGTTTACTTTGTAGTCCAAATTCACTCAATAACATTTTAAGGGAAAATCAAGATGCATCAGCTAGTTAGAGCCTGGTCACCATGAGATATTTATTAAAGCGTCTTTCTGTGCTTCCTTCCTGTTTCATTTTGGGATGAATATGTTTGTGTACAAAGATGTACAGATTTTACAAACATCTGTGTGCATAGTTTAAGCTTGAAAGAAATAGATCATTTTTTCTGGTTCCAAAAGAAATCAGATTCATTTTCTAAGATGACTGTGCCGAAGCATCACAGTATTCTCTGAACCAAACAATTATCTCATTTCAAACTCATAAATTACAGGAACGTGTCAAATCTTTAAATGTGTTTCTAAAGGCTCTCATTAGTTGCATCATATCATTTTAATTTATAATCATTAGGGGAAAGGAGAAAGACTTTCCTGTGTGTTTGGTTGTTGAAATCCTAACTTTATTCATTAATTTGGGAAGCTCTGGTGAACTGTGTTATTGAGGTGTCATTTCAACTCCCTTTGAAGAAACTTTTAAACTCCCCAAAATGTTTTAAGGCCCTCAAGTGAAATCAGCGTGTGCTTCTCTTGAGACAGATATCAATGACCATCCATTTTGACTAAGAGCATGTGCTGATCCAAGGCTGTTCGGTTTGATTTGTAAACCCTTTAAGAAAAATTCAAAAAATTACATTGTGCTTGGCACTTATCATTAAATGATATTTCTATAAGTATATGCCTCTGAGGGCATCTTCCCAGGATTTCCAAAGCAGCCTCTATAAGTGAGCAGCCTGGAAGCTTAACACATCATTAGCTACATATTAAACTTGCTTTGGTTCAGGAGTTGACATTAGTTTTACTTCCAGAAGCCTTACATTTCATATTATGTTACTAGATATGGTCGTACAGGCAATAATCCTCTGACATCCATGGGTTTCATTCCAGGACCCCCTACAGATGCTCAAGTCTCTTATGTAAGACAGTACAGGATTGGCACACAGCCTACACACTTCCTCCTGTGTACTTCAAAACCATCTCTAGTGTACTTGTAAAACCTAACACAGCATGAATGCTAATGCTGTGTGGATACGTGTTAGACTGGATTGTTAAGGGAATAATGACAAAGAACAAAAGTCTGTATATGTTCAGTATCAATGCACATTCCTCTATTATTTTCCATCCATTAGTAACTGAATCCTTAAGCACAGAACTATGAACACAAACAGCTGAATGCATGTATCTATGGAGTGGGGAATATGAGGCTGAACTTGAAGCTTCAGATGATGGCCTTGTGTGTGTGTGTGTGTGTGTGTGTGTGTGTGTGTGTGTGTGCACGCATGTATGCTCAAATGTGTGTGTCTTGAATACACTCATGCCTAAGGCACAAGATGTTATTCGGTATCTTTCTCTCATATTCTTTCACCTTATTTCATTGTGAAAGTGTCCATCACTGAACTTGGACTTCATATTGTGTTTTTGTTAAACTAGCTGGCACTGAGACTCAGAGATCACCCTGATAACCTAACCACCACTAACCCTGGGGTTGCAGGTGTGTAATGACCAGGCCTGGTCTGTAATGTGTATTCTGGGTATTGAACTTGGGTCCTTTTGCTTGTATAGCAAGTAGTCGTATCCACTGAACTATCTCCTCAGCCCTCCAGTGGCTTATTTTTTAGTGTGCAATTAGTCTAGATTTAAAGGCTAAAACAAGACAGTCTGGGGCTGAGGAGATGGCTCAGTGTTAAGTGCTCTTCCTGATTCCTGTGTAAGCATGGGGTCTGAGGGGCCCTGTGACCACAGAAGTTCAAATCTCCAAAACCCACATACACAGCTGGAAATGACGAAGCAAGCCTGTAACTCCAGCCCTGCTGAGGGGCAGAGAAAAATTATGATAATAAATAATGTCACAATAGTGGAGTTTTTGTGTTTTACAAAGGTAAAACTCGAACTATTTTTGTTTTCATTTTCTCTGATTATTCCGTTCCCTCCTCTCAGTGTCCTTGGCCTTCCATTATAAAATCAGAATGTTGAAGCTGTAAGAAACCCTTGACAGTATATAGCACAATTCCCACTTGTATTTCTAGAGTCTTTGGGCATCAGAAAACAAATGAGTTGGGGAATAACTATTATTGTAAACTAATTTTCCCTAATAAATGTAACATTTCTAGCAGTGGGTTTATGTAGCCTGAAAGTATGGTAGACTTAGGATAAAAGATTATTATTATTATTATTATTATTATTATTATTATTATTATTATTATTGGTTTTTTGAGGTAGGGTCTCGCTCTAGTCCAGGATGACCTGGAATTCACTATGTAGTCTCAGAGTGGCCTTGAACTCATGGCAATCCTCCTACCTCTGCCTCCCGACTGCTGGGATTAAAGGCGTGTGCCTTTATTATTTTTAATTTATTTTGGTGATTAAATATTTGGGCACTATTACTGGAATTCTCCCCCTATTAATATTTAATCAAATAGTAACAAGTGGTCAGTGTAAGAAAGGGAACAGAAGGTAGCATCCCTACATCCCAGAACATCACTGCTTAGGAAGTAGCCTGAAAACTGGCTTGTGCCAACGTACCAGGGACTTATCATGGAGTCTGTGTGGTCTCTTCTTGAGGTACCGCAACTCAATAAAAAAGACAAGATTCTTGTGTGCATATGTGAGTGTGTTTGGCTGGGAAGTTAATTTGAGCTCTGCTGTAGTTGGCTTTTTCATTGCTGTGCAGAAAGAACTCAACTAAAAGCAGCTGATAAGAGGAATGCATTTATTTTGGCTTACAGACTTGAGGGGAAGCTCCATGATGGCAGGAAAAATGAGGACATGAGCAGAGGGTGGACATCACCTCCTGGCCAACATCAGGTGGACAACAGCAGCAGGAGAGTGTGCCAAACACTGGCACAGGGAAGCTGGCTAAAATCCCCACAAGCCCGCCCCCAACAACAGACCTCCAACCAAGTTCTAATTCCAAAACTGTCATCAGCTGGGGATCAAGCATTCAGAACACATTTATGTGTGGGGGACACCAGAATCAAACCACTACACACTCTATAAATTATTCCACATGCAGATGAAGGCTTCTGTGAAGAGCTGATAACCTCTTAGAGAAATCACCAGGGCTCATGGAGAGACTACCCTGGACACCATGGGCAGATGGTGAGACTTTATAGTCCAGGACTCACTCTGAATACAGCTTTAACCTAAGTTCTTTGGAAAGTAAGGTTGTTCCATGCCCAGGAGGCAGAAGGCCCCATTCTGATGACAGTTGCCTGTTGAGAAAGGCAAAACTCTAGTTGAGTGGCCCTATGTGGCTGGTGTTAGAATTTTCCTATTAGTGTTAGAATTTTCTATTTCCATAGAAAGGGCTTCGCTTGACAAGCGAGGTATGGTATGTGGGAAGGGCTGTATGAGTTCTTGGGAGATCAGCTCAGAATCATGCTTTGGCCTGAACATGGACCTCAAAGTGGTTGTCAATTTTGTTTTTTGTTTATTTTTGTTTTTCTATGCTATTCACTCAGAGAACAGACATCTGTTTTGCAGCCTAGATATTTTTGGCTGTCAGACGCTAAGATTTCAGATGTGTTGGCATTAGAAAATCAACCGCTGGAAGAAAAATACTTTGTTCCCAGTCAACTAATTTTCTTCCTTCCTTCCTTCCTTCCTTCCTTCCTTCCTTCCTTCCTTCCTTCCTTCCTTCCTTCCTTCCTTCCTTCTTTCCTTCCTTCCTTATTCCTTCCTTCCTTCCTTTCTTTCTTCCTTCCTTCTTTCCTCCTTTCCTACCCCTCCTTTTCCTTATGATCAAGCTGCTTCAACCTTCTGATTATTGGGATTATAGGCATATGCCACTATACCTGGCTTGGGAACCTTCTTTCACCAAGAAAAGTCTAGGAAAGCAGATGCTAATATGTGAGCTGTCCAGCATCGGGGAATTAGTGATTGGAATCAATATGGTGCTGTAATTTTCATGCTCACTCCTCTCTGAAGTTCCTTGAGTTTCAAGAGTGATAGATAGTTGTTCACAAATTGAACTACCATTGTTGGTGCTCCACTTTACCAAGTAATTATTTGTAGGGTGGGAATAACACACTGAAAATTACCGATGAAGCTGTTGCTGAGTTTTGGTTCTACCTGAAATAGTCAGTTGGAAGGCTCCTAATGGACCATCGCCACTAAGGTCTACTGTTTCATTTCTGAAAGAAAGTCACTGCACAGGGCTGAAGAGATGGTTTAGCTGTTAAGGTGTTTGCCTGCAATGTAGAAGGACCTGAATTTAATTCCCCAGTGCCCATGTAAAACCAGATGCACAAGAGGGCGCATGTGTCTGGAGTTCATTTGCAGTGGCTGGAGGCCCTATTGTGCCCATTCTCTCTGTCTTTCTCTCTTTCTCTCTCTCTTTCTCTCTCTCTCTCTCTCTCAAATAAATAAATAAAAGAAAGTCACTGCACAATAACTGTTGAAATGTTCCACAATGCTTTAGGACTGAGAAGTTAGACACTGTCGACTTACATACGTGCCTATTTAATCAGCTAAGATCTGGTCACTGAAGGACAGACAGTTCATCGATTATTTCATCAAACAGTGACTGAAGGGCTGGAGAGATGGCTCAGCGGTTGAGGCACTTGCCTCCAGTGCCTAAGGCCCCCGGTTCAATTCCCCAGGACCCATATGGGCCAGACACACAAGGTGATGGTCCTGGTACACTCTCTCTCTCTCTCTCTCTCTCTCTCTCTCTGCTTGAAAAATGAATAGATAGAATATTTAAAAAACAGTGACTGAAGATGAATTTGTCTGATCACCACAGGATATTATAATCTGGTTTTTCTCTCTCTTTTCTTTCTTCCTTCCTTCCTTTCTTTTTTCTTTCTCTATTTCTCTCTCTCTTTCTTTATTTCTCTCTCTCCTTTCTTTCTTTCTGCCTGTCTTTCTTTTTCTTTCTTTCTGTTTCTTTCTTTCTTTCTTTCTTTCTTTCTTTCTTTCTTTCTTTCTTTCTTTCTTTCTTTCTCTCTCTCTCTCTCTTTCTCTCTCTCTTTCTTTCTTTCTTTCTTTCTTTCTTTCTTTCTTTCTTTCTTTCTTTCTTTCTTTCTTTCTTTCTTTCTTTCTTTCTTTCTTTCTTTCTTTCTTTCTTTCTTTCTTTCTTCTTTCTTTTGGTAGGGTCTTGCTCTAGTCCAAGCTGACCTGGAATTCACTCTGTTGTCTCAGGATGGTCTTGAACTCAAGACAATCTTCCTAACTTGGCCTCTCGATTACTGGGATTAAAGGTGTGTGCACAGTTTTCAAGACTGTTTTTCTTTTGTTGTGTTTCTGTTTTTTTGTGTAGAATTATGAAAAATAACTAGTTCTCTTTAAATTTGGCAATGTGGTGGGAAGGTAGTATGCTCAAATCTAGGTGCCCTGGTTATGATTGTGGTAATACCTCTTATTTCTTCTGGGAAGATCCATTTACTTTGATGGCTGTTAGCTCTAAAATAAGGGTTGTGAGCAAAGCTCTTCCAGGATTTAACATTAATATATATATATATATATATATATATATATATTAATGACAGTACACATGCATGCACACTACTTGTGAGGCTGCAGAAGAGGCATGGAGAAGCCATAGGTAAGGTAAGGATGTTGTAATACTCAAGGAGAGGCAGTGAAGATTTGGATGGGTGTCATTCCACAGATAGATTCCTCCTGAACCTCCAATCATGTGATAGGGAAGTATAATATTGGAATGCATTATTGAGGAACATATAGCATATATCTAAATTAATTTCCATAAGGATACCAGTTTTCATGTATCATAATCCGTGTATATGTGTGATGTCTATGTATGCGTATGCACTTGCAAGGGTCATGCATTTTAATGGTCTGTCCCTCCTCTTGTTTTAGTTTATTTTATTTATTTTTTATATTTTATTCATTCATTTTTCAAGCAGAGAGAGAAAGAGAGAGAGAATGAGAGAGAGAGAGCAAACCAGGGCCACCACCTTGTGGGTCTGGCTTATGTGGGTCCTGGGGAATTGAACCAGGGGCCTTAGGCACTGGAGGCAAGTGCCTTAACTGCTGAGCAATCTCTCCAGCCCTATTTTAAAAAAATATTTTGTTTATTCATTTTCAAACAGAGAGAGAGAGAGAGAGAGAGAGAGAGAGAGAGAGAGAGAACCAGGGCCACCACCTTGTGGGTCTGGCATATGTGGGTATTAGGGAATTGAACCCGGGACCTTAGGTACTGGAGGCAAGTGCCTTAACCGCTGAGCCATCTCTCCAGCCCTCTTGTTTTATTTTTAATTGCAATAATCAGTAACTACTCTCATTTTGGAGTGGGTCCAGAAAAGACTTATAAGTATATAGCTTTACGGTCCTTCCTTTCTGATCCTTCATAATCAAAAGGCCTGGAGTCTTTAAAGATTTCCTTGGATAAATCTTTGCTGCTCTTTCCTCTATGTGTGCAAATCCCCTTCTCGGGCCTTCATTTCTTTTCTTCTACATACCCGTACTTGTTCTACTGCAGCCCCGATTCTTCAAGGACTCTACAATCATATCTAGTACATGGGCTGTCATATTAATTTGTCCCCTCAAATCTAGCTCTGATTGACATATGTGTGTTGGCAGATATTGACTAACAGAGAGATCATGTTGATATTTAGGGTTTAATTTCTTAATTCATTTGTGTTACTATAACACAATACCTGAAAATGGATAAGTTTATGTGAAAGGAGTTATATTTTTTTTCTCATGGTCAAGGTCCTTTGTCACTGGCAGAGTCCTCAGGTGGTTCAGGGTATCACATGGCAAGAGATAGGGAGAGTGCACATGTATGATCTGATCTTTCTGATAACATTACCAGAATTCAATCATGAGGGTTTAGCCCTGAGGACTTTATGTAATTCTAATCACCATCTGTAGTCAGAATGAATTTCTACCTTTTTGAATACCTCAAAATAGGGAGTAAACTCTAAAACACAATTCTTGGGAGACACATTCAACCCCCATACAAACCACAGAAGATACAATATTTTCTTTCTGTGTCCCTGAGTAACAGTAGGAAAACCAGACTAGAGAGTAGTTTATATAAATTTCTCCATTTCTGCCATCATCCGTCTGTGATGAATCCAAAATATTCGAGTCTATGATTTGGTATTCATAGAACCTGGCAAGATGTCACTGAAGAGCTAAGTCAATGTTACCTATACAGTGTATGGGATTAAATCTCCTTCAGTTGAAAGGGACCTTGGAGGAGAAAGTCCTGTAAATGATTCATGCTATATTTCAACCTTGTAGCCAAGCTTGTCTAGAATATTTCATTCCTCATTTTGAGCTTCTGGGAATGTCTATTTTCTTGGTTTGCATAGTAAAAATAAATGATTTAAGTATGAAATGAAACATTGGATATTGACCCATCTTAATTTTTAGCTATTATATGAATTCATAGGGGGTAGATATTGCATTTAGATGCAAGGAGCCGTTATGATTGATATGAAATGCTTCCCTCTGGCTGATGCTTTGAGGCTTGGTGTCAGCTGGTAGGCCCAATCTCTGAGAGAACATTGTGTCATGAGGACTCTGACTGACCTTATCAGTGGATGAATCCACTCATGAATTCAGCATTCGATGGTATTTTTGGAAGTGATGAAACCTTTCAGAGATGGGTGAAGTTGGAGAAAGCAGGTCACTAGAGGCATGTCTTTGGGAGCAGTATGTTGCCCTGGATCCATTTCTGGCTCTCTCTCTCCCTCCTTCCTGGCTGCCTTGATGAGTCATTTTTTTTTTTTTTTTTGCTAAATCATCACATGTTCTCTGCCTCACCACACACTGACCTAGAAGCAATGATAGACCCCTGAATATATAGGCCAAAGTAAATGCTCCCTTAAATAATTTTCTCAGGTGTTTTGTGATCAACCCAGGAGATCACAGAGGATAACTTGTGCTCAGGTTCTTTGATATGGCTTCCTTTTCATTTTATTCATCTACATCTCTAACACTCATGTTCTTTTTTTAATGAATTATTGAATTTATTTGAGGAGAAATTACAATTTGTGGGGTTTATTTAAGGAGAAATGGTACCGGGAAAGGAAGAATGGAACATTTTCAGGTAAAAAACATATTCAGAAAAGTGGGAGTTAATGAGAAATTGAAGTTAGAGAGTAAAGTTAGAATGAAGCTGGGAACCTTTGAGAGGCTTGCAAAGTGAAGTTCAGAAGGGGTTGCAAACACCTGGAAAGCCAAATCAACAGGGGTTTAGAAGGTGATGTTCCAAAGGGGCTGCAAACCCCATGTGGCAGACCCTGAGTGACAATCTACGCATAAAAGAGGGGGCACACTTGATATCAGCTCAAGGGGGCAAGAGGGGTTGAAGGAGATAGTCCACTTGTCTGATCCAGAGTGGGAATCCACACATGGTAAATTGGAAACCATCAGACAGATAGAGCAGAGCAACCAGAATTAGAGACAGTAAAAGACAGGGTTAGATCTCCCTTCCCCACAGTGCCAGACAGCTGAGTGGGACTAGGAACAGAGACTCACATCAGGGAGGCTCAGATCACACCAGATGCAGATGAGAGGGTCTCAGGAAGAAGCTTGCTTGTCTCATGAAGAAGAGCCCAGGAAGCAGAGCTTACATCTCTAACCATCATGTTCTTGAGGAAGGTCTTTCATATTTATTGCCTTCCCTGTTGGAATTCCTTTTGCTGAAATATGCTGTGATTTTACACAACAGTTTTAAAGAATTACTATGAGAAGCTGAGTGTATGATCTAAGGATAACCAAGGGAAAGAACCCAGGACTCAGCTTTGTTGTGGTCTTGATAAAATCTGTCTTTAATGTGCTTCTCTACTTTTTAACGCTTCATCTGCATGGCCTCATTATACCTCCAGATGCCTTCAGCCTCTAGAAAGTTACATGAAACCAGATTTTCCGAGGAGGTTGGAACTTTAATGTGTTACCTTTCAAGATCAGTTTCAGGAGAAAGTTGCTAATGGTGGAATTTCAGGTGAAGGCGAAAAAGGCATCCCCTTCTGTGGAGTGGGGAGGGTGGCATTTGCAGACTTTGGATGGGAAGCTAATTCTGAATGCCTCCGCTGGAAGAGCAGACCAAATGCCCAGTGACATTTACATGGTTGTATTCTTGGCACTTCATTCACTGCTCTGCTCAGCATCACTGGCAGATATGCCCTGTCCCTCCTCATGTGTCTTGTGTTCTTCCCGACTCATCTGACTCACTCCTGCCAGCTCCTGATCCTGCACCTCATTCTCTTGACCACAGAACCTGGAGTCTGATTCCATGGGCTGTGCTCCCTCGTCTCCTGTTCACTATGTGTGGGGACTTCAGGATCTTTCCAACCCTTGGTTTCCATCCGGACGTGAGAGGGCAGTAAGAATTCATTTGGAACCTAGCACACACAGCTTAAGATGTTACCTAAATAAATATGAGTAAACTTATACAGGCTTCTTATGAATAAACTTGTGCTTACACTATGTATAGGAATGGAAATGCTGATATTGGCATATGTTAAAAATCATTGAATTCTTACAATTCTTATGAGTTGGTTATTATCTTCACATCTATATCTATAGCTATCATTTATCTATCTATAGCTATATATTGATATCTGCCTATCTATCCATCATCTATGTATCTATCTATTTATCTATCATCTATCTAATACACTTGTAAGAGAAATCTGATTGGGAAAGGAAAAAGCTGTTGGGAAAAATCTGTTAATATATTTTCCTGTAAAATATCACATCCATCCATCTAATCATCTATCTCTGTATCTATCTATCTCTCTATCTCTCTCTATCTCTCTATCTATCTCTCTCTCTATCTATCTATCTATCTATCTATCTATCTATCTATCTATCTATCTATCTATCTATCTATATTCAATATAAAGGAATCAAAACCCAGAGAAATGAGCTGCATTGCCAAAATCCCACAAACAGTAAGCAATTGAATCAGAATTTGGTTCCAGAACTCTCTGAGTCCAGAATCCCTGATTCTCACCAGTTTGCACTGGTGCACTGAAAGTAAGAGGACTCAAGAAAACCACCAGGAAAACTTCTCTACAAATGAAAGGTGAAGTAAACTACGGCTCTAAAAGCTGTTTAGTGTGGAATGAGTGTGAAATAACCCTGGGCTAAACCCATGAGGAGAGCTGAGAGTATCCACTCCAACCCCTTCCCTATAGAGTCAAGAAAACCAGACCAAGGCAGGCCAGGAGCTTGTACAGGGTCATGGCCACAGAGGGACAGAAACATAACCAGGGAAATATTCACTTCAGACCCTAATTTCCTTTTGCTTGAAGGTAAAATGTACTTTCACTTAAGTGGTATTTTTCACTAAAGATGTAAAGTTAATTTTTTAAAAAATGGGCTTAAATAGGAGGAAGTCCAGAGCTTTATAATATGGCTAGGCTAACTCCACTGAGTCAAAGGTGGCTAAAAGTAGCCACATAGAGAGTAGCCACATGAGAGATGAAGGGGCAGCTGGCCCCTGATGAATGTCCCATGTCTGTCTATTAGTTCAAGTTCACCTAATGGCCTGGTTCTCTGGGGGGCCTGTTTCCTCATAGGTCAGCTGGTTGGTGGGTGGCTCTTTCCCTGCACCCAGTGACCGCATAGCTAAAAATGAGTACAGGTAAAAAAATCCAACTGTAGGCAAGAGAAAGTTTAAATGGTTGTACAAGTGATTTTTCTCCTCCTATAGTAATACACTTGTAAAAGAAATCAGATTGGGAAAAGAAAAAAAGCTGTTAGGCAAAACATCTGTTAAGTAAATGTCTACTTTGAGTTCTGAGCATATGAAAACTGTTTTGACATAAAGCTCTAGGCTCTGAGAGCTGATTCACATTGTTCTAGAATCACCACATGTTATGCTCTGAGGCACCTGAAAGATCTAGAATGTACTCCATATTTTGACATGAGCAAAGATAGAAGGATGAATAGCTCAAGGTCACAACTAGTTAGAGGCAATAGACACTTCTGGCTTTCTTCCTAGGTATTTTCCTGTGAAATGTCCCATGCAGGCACCCCTCCTTATCTGCAGGAAATCCCTCAGAATGTGTCCAAGTACCATATGCACATACCTGATGCTCATCCTCCTTCATCTAGATTACTCACAGCTCACCATGTTGGTGCATACCTCTAATCCCAGCTTTCTTGAGGCTCAGGGAGGCAAGAGAATAACAAATTCAAAGCTAGACTGTGTTGCATAATGAGACCATGTCTTCAAAGAGTGAACAAATAAAATATAAATAGAATACTTATACTATCTAATGTAATATAAATGCTATGTAATTATATTGTTTAGGAATAATGACAAGAAAAATTCAGTATATTTTCAATATGGGGGCAACCATTATTGTTCTACTTTTTTTTTTTAAGTGTGTGTGTGTGCGTGTGTGCATGTGTGTGCACGTGTGCATACAAGTGCACATGTACATGTGTGTGGAGGTGAGGACATGCTCAGGTTCAAGGTGAGAAACATCAGCTAGATGTTTTGAGACAAGGTCTCTCTCCGGGGTGGAGCTCAACAATTCAGGTGGATTTGTTCTCCTATGAGCCCCAGAGAGGCCCCTGTTCCCTCTCTTCCTGTGCTGGTATATGTTCCACCATGTTCAACATTTTTACTTGGGTACAGGGGATTGAAGCCAGTTGACATTTTATGCTTTTTCTTTAAATGTTCTATGTATGTATACAAATGCATGAATATAGTTATTTTCTATGATACTGAGCACAACTCAGAATTACCCTAAGCATTTAGTTGTGTGTATTCTTTTTGTAAAGACTTAATAATCATTTAATAAATCTGTTGTTGGAGACCAGTTTTTATTGATTTTATTTCATATTGCTTCCAACTACATGCTGTACCAAAGATCTTAGTAACTGAAACGTGGTGGATAAAGAAATCATTTTCTTAGTCAAAGGATACTGTTCTTAAAATTTAATAACACTGTTTAGTAACACTGTTATTAAACACTTTATTAACACTTTACTAACACTGTTATTAAAATTATGTATAGTCTTAGTGTTTGTGAGGGAGAGTGGATTCATATCAGGTCCTTTTCTGGAGTCTATTGCTAGGTACTGGTTTGATTGCTTATTGGATTCTCTAGTGCTAGGGAACATGGACAGGTATGATGGGGGTTGTCTCTGACAGCCTGCCGTCTTCCTGTAGAAACTAAAGAGAGCACATGCTTCTTATTTCGCCCATGAGGAATCCTTTGTATACTTATCCCACTTACATTTTGCCTTCTCTTAACTTTTCCATCTCATAAAGAACTCAAATTAGAGAGTCAACAAATTGAGCCACTGCATAAATGGTGACATGAATGAAAGAGGCTTGTGTGCTGTCACTTAAAGAAAAGTTGCTGTCAATTTCAGTGTAGACAAACACAGAGTTTCAACTGCGTTTAAATGTAAACACAAAAATGCTCAAAATTAAAAAGGAGAAAGACTTTTCCTGTTTAAAGGTGACAGAAAAAATGCCAGGGGACCACCTGGCGCATGGTGACCCTGAGCCGATAGACAAGCCTACAGGTCGAGATCATCCATCTTGAGCTGGGTTTTATAAATAGGAACATGGAATGCAGACTTGTAAATCTTTTAAATCTCTTGGGTCAATGCTAATACCTTGCATCCGTTTTTAGATTCTACAACTTTAGAGAGACACGGAGAGTATTCCTTGCATTTTTCCATGTTCTAGAAAATTTACATTCATTATCACATTCTATTTAATATGCATAAGAAGGCTTTGAGATGCATATTATGACCTCCATTTTACACAAGAGGCAACCAAGTCTCCCAGAGGAAAATTCCTTAAGGTTCTCCAACTCCTTACTGGGAATCCAAATGCAAACTTGATAATGTGCTTCCAGATGTGGCCTCTGAGTGATGGCAGCTGATTAAGATGAGGACACTTCCTTGGTTCCATTGCAGAGGGAAATCAACCACGCCATGCATCTCCTTGCACCTTTCCAAACAGGGCTGGGTTCCCTTCCTTTGCTGGGACTGTTCTGAATGAAGCAGTTCCTGCACTGACCATGTCTATAAATTTCCTTCCATGCTGCCACCTGGCAGTCCTGAAGTGTGTGATGACTCACTCGCTGCTGATGACCAGACCCACAGTGCTGACGTGACACTCCTCAGGTGTCTAGATGCAGGCAAGAAGTCATCCCGTTTTCTAGGGGGTTATGTTGAACCCAGGAATGCAAAGAAGAGACCACAGACCCAAATTTAGGCCAAGTTGAAGCAAGTTCTATTTGTGCACATAGGAGCTGGCCAGTGGCTGCCTCACCCAAAAGCAGGGCTCCAGAGACTAGCAGCCAACAAAGGAAAAAGAGGGGATTTCATCTCCAAAACCTTGGAGCATTTACAATAAACAATTTATCAAACAGGAGAGCAATTAGGCAGGACTTACAGAGGTGAAATAGTGTAGTTAGCTGTCAATTTCATGTGAGTCAAAATAACTAGATAACCCCTTCAAAGTATAAGCAACCTTTAAGACATGTTTGCCCATCATCTTTGTAACTGTGTTTGTCCTGTCTATTTCTCAGGGCAGGACTCTCCCCTGGTATAAACTAGCCTCTCTGTCTTATCTTCAAGGACTTCTTTCTGTTAGGTTTTCTGAGATTCTTTGGTTGTCGAGAGGGGAGAATTTTAGCCTCCCTGTAGTTAACTCTTTTACAACTTTTAGCCCTTTTGTCCTGTTGGCATTTTGTCCTCTGGATGGCCTGGGTCTTATCATGGTCCGGGAAGAGTGATAGCATAGTCAGGGTGGGGAGATTCATGGGAGGGGTAGAGCACCCTCAGAGAAATTCCAGGCTGGTTTAGGATACGGTCAAATCAAATCTAACTTGAGGATGGTGTTTCTCTGGTTCCTCATATTCAGAAATTAAAAGGTTGCCAATACAGGTTGAAGTAATAAGAGTTATTTCTTTTCTGTAAGATGAGAAAGCTGAATTGTGACTTCTAGAAAGGCATTGTCTCTTCATTTACCGTCCAAAAAAATAAAAATTCAAAACTAGCTGAAATCTGTCTGCACTGGGAAAGAAGAGTTGAATTTTAAATATTATTTAAAATAAAATAAAATAAAATATTATTTATTATATGTGTATGATGTGCATTTATATGTGTATATGATGTATGTGCCTGTGTGTGTGAGTGTGAGTGCACATATGCATAATGGCTCGTGTGTGTGTGTGTGTGTGTGTGTGTGTGTGTGTGTGTGTATGTATGATGTTGCAGTTAGCTTCTCTTTGCTTGAATAAAGCAGGCACTGACCAAAAGCAGCTTGTGGGAGGAAAGGTTTTATTTTGGCTTACAGACTGGAGAGGAAGTTCCAAGACGACAGGGAAAATCATGGCATGAACAGAGGCTGGCCATCCCCTTCTGGGCAACATCAGGTGGACAACAGCAGCAAGAGAATTTGCCAAACACTGTCAATGGGAAGCTAGATATAACATAAGCCTGCCCCCAACAACACACCACATCAAGCAAGGCTTCAATTCTGAAATTGCCACCAGCTGCTGACCTAGCATTCAGAACACATGAGAACACATGGGAGATACTAATTCATACCATCATAGAGGGCACCTTCAGGTGTTGGTCCTTGCCTTCCACCTTGTTTGAGACAGTCATCATTGTGCATCATTGTGTTAACCAGGCTAGCTGGACTGCAATCTTTTGGGAGATTCTCTTTTCTCTACCTCCTAGCTCCCTATAAGCATATTAAGGTTACAGACACACACTCATGCTACCTCACCTGGCTTTATGTGGTTTCTGAGGTTCCATATTCAGGTCCTCACACTTGCATGTCAAGCTCTTTATCCACCAAGTTATCTCTCCAGCCTAAATTTGGATTTTTACTATAAGGAATTTAGGTCCAAGGGAAGAGTTTTCTGATTGTGATGGGTATTGAAAGCAGTAGTTTTCTAGAATGTGCTGTGAAGTAAACTTCCTTATGAAGATTTAAAAAAAAGATGCAATATTATGCCATTTGTCCAGCATGTCCTATGAGCAAGTCAACTGATAAAAGGTGGTCTGGGACTGTAAGGATAAGACCAGGAGGGGCGGGACCTTAGGGTCCTCTGGGACTGTGTGTAATATGTCATCTTTACAAGGACAACATTAAGAATATTGACACAGCATTAACACATCTGATGCTTCAAAACATATCTTAGAAAATCTAGAGTTTTAGCCATTGGCTTTTTGTTCTTAGGACAGTTCCAATTTTACCCTCAAAGGCAGTGCCTTTATTTCTTTATTTTCAAATGCATGTGGGCCTATTTGTGCATGTTCATGTGCGTGCACGTATGTGTGGAGGCCAGAAGATAACTTTGGATATCTGTAAGCTGTCCACTTTTTTTTTGGGGGGGGGGGTGGAGGTTTTGGAGGTAGGATCTTGCTCTAGTCCAGACTGACGTGGAATTCACTATGTAGTCTGAGGGTGGCCTTGAACTCATGGAGATCCTCCTCTACCTCTGCCTCCCAAGAGCTGGGATAAAAGGCATGCGACACCATGCCTAGCTTGTCCACCTCTTTTATTTTTCCTACCTTTTTTGAGCTAGGTGCTCATTAGCTTGGAGCTCCCCAATTAGGCTAGACTGGTTAGCCAGCCAGAAAATCCCAGGGAGCCACTTGCCTCCACTTCTCTAGTGCTAGGATCACAGGCATGGACTATCATGCCCCATGCCTATCATTTTCACTGAAATGCTAGAGATTAAATCCAGATCCTCATGCGTATGAAGCAAGCACTTCTCTGGTTGAGCTATCTCCCCAGCCCTTACCAGTGCCTAGCTTAATGTTGCTGTTGCATGGACAATATCACCCCACTTCTATTGCTTCAAAATCCTTTATGGTTAATCAAAGAATAGGGATTTCTGTGTGAATCTTATCTTCTCCGTCATAAACATCAGGTATTTAGAAGCTTCACTTTATAGCATGCTTAATTTACTCTGTGAATCCTTTGGTCACATAACTGAGATAGAAAATAAGGAATTTTCTCAACATATTAAATGTTCTATTTTATGGACCACTCTTTCCATTCTCTCTTACTCTCTAGGTTTTAAGCAGCACTGTAACAGGAATAAAGTCTGTTATAAAATCTGTTCTGTTGCAGCAACATTAGCACATTTCTGTGTTGCAATCTTATGCCAGATGCCAAGCTGGAGACTGTCAGAGTGTCACTCTATAGACCACTGTGAACCTGCTGTTACAGTGGGTCTTCTCATTGTCTCTAAAAGTACCTGTGAGGCTTCCTACTCACCCCCCAATACCAGCACTTAACTCACATTTAAAAAATGATTTTAATTGATGATTTTATATATGTACAAATTGTTATTTTACTCATAATTCACTCTCTTCCCCTCCCCCATGCCCCTTCCACTGAACCTCTTCCTCCTTCCAAACAGTCCCTCTAACTATTTTGATACCTTTACTTTACTTTTGCCTTCTTTATCATCCATGATGACATGTGATGGGTCCAATATTGTGCAGGTAATGTGAGCCATGAATGCAGCGGCCACTCCATCTATCTGTCCAGAATACAACATTCCAAATCACACCTCCCCATCCTTTGGCTCTTACATTCTTTCTACCATCTCTTGCTTGGATCTGTTTGTTCTGTGAGCCTTGAAGGGTGTGAGGGAGGTGTCTCATTTAAAGCTGAGCATTTAACTGTTGCTTCTTTTCAGTACTTTGATGAATAAGTCTCCCCAGTAGTCACCATCATCTGTGTAAGATCAAAAGTGAAAGAAGTACTACTATATGAGCATAAACACGAGTGTCCAGAGGGCAATTCAGAGGGCAGAACATATCCATTTAGCGAAAAGCAGTAAAAGTATTTGAGACCAGCCAGGTTCTCCCATTCCCTCCCAAAAATTCCATAGGCTTTTGACTAGATTTTTAGTACCAGATATGAATTCTGTCCTGTGGAGTGGACATCAAATCCAGAGAGCAGTTGGTTACTCCCATAATAGTCATGCCACTATTGCACAGCTGGGCTTATCTTGCTTGGCTGACTGGTTGCAGGGTTTGCAGGGTTCATTGCTGCTTCTGATTATGGGTGAATTTTCTTACCCAGCACGCTGCATAGCACCTTGCAGCACTATGATAGCTAGTTAGCAGGGAGAGGCTTCCAGCCCATACCAGCCAGATTTTTCAGTGTCTAGCAACTAACGCATGTGGTATCTTTAACAATAGGGTCTTATGTTCTAGTTCTGATGGAAAACAATGCATCAACTCACATTTTAAGAGCCAGTTTTATTTCTACTTTGCCCAAGAGTGTTCTCTGATTATCTGTTTGTTTAGCCCAATATTCTAATATTATAATACTTTTCATTTCTTATGCAGTGTATTTATTTAGCTCAATGTTTCTGTATTTCATGTGTTTATGTTGTGTTTCCATAGCTAATAATCAACTCATGTAGGAGACCATATAAGGTAGTTGGGAGCAAGGACTTCTCAGGTCTTAAAGTCCAGATACACCTATGTGTCACTTTGGGGAAAATCTTCAATAACTGGACAGGCAAGAGGAGGCCAAGGGGAAGGATGGAATGGGACGAGGGGCAGAAGGTAAATACCCAGCCTGAATGTAGTATTTTTAGTTTAGCATTGTATACAACCTGGCAGAGAGCTCAAAAACACAAGTACTCTAGTTTTCCTTTATTTATGGGAAAAAAGTGCTCATACTTTAATAAGAGAGTCAGAACAAAAGTATTACTTTGTGTAGTTTCCCTGATCTTAACTCAGAGCATTTATCAGACACTTGGGCTGGCCCTTCTCATGTCATTAGTTCATTGCTTGAAATTGAATGTAACATACTTTTAAATTGATAGTAGGTGGCATTCTTCCCACTTTGTATGCCCTTTTCATCTGGTACTCACCACAGTCTAATGAGTACGCTTGGGTTGTTGATCGTTCAGCAAGATCTTTTTCTTGAATGCATTAAAAAATTTTTGGCGCTTTCATACATATCCATAATATATTTTGATCTTATTCTCCTAATTAGTCACTCTCTTCTTCCTCTCCCACTAAAACTTTTCTTTTCAATTAATCCCTACCCTACTTTCCTAATATGCTTTTTCTCACTGAGATAAATTAAGATTCCTTGCGTGAACATAACTAGGATGTTGTTTACTGGAGAATAACATTGTACCAGTGTCTACACCACTGAAGGACTCCTGTCTCCCAGCAACTATTAGCTGCCCTTAGCTACTTTGTGAAGCCTACCTTCTCCTCATTCCTGATGAAATAGTGATAGACTCAATCTTGAGCAAGAGACCACAGCTATTGTGAGTGCATGAGTGTATAATGGCCATTTCATATTTCATACTCAGAAGACAGCATTCTGAATCCTTCTGCCCTTCCTCCTGCTCTTACATATGAACACTATTTTTAAAGTATAAAGATGGGTTAAAAGAAAAAAGTTGCTGTTTACTTCTGCCATTAGAGCCCTTGTCATGGAAATTTGTATGTAAGCTTGGAGACATTTGGCATCATAATAGAAATGGGAAGTTTAAACATGGTCCATTGGGAACCTTCAGCTCTCTATTGATATATATGTATGAGGAATAATTATGTTTCAAACCAACCATATGAATACAGAAATTGGAACCAGCTTTTATGGGATGAACTAACCTATATAGATGTTATTTTTGATTCTAGAAACTTAAACATTTATTTTTTTTTTTTGTATTAGGAGTAATAAATAGGAACCTAGGGGTCAGAGCTGGTAAAAACTGCTCAACTCTTATACCAGAGGGCTTCGTGGCCGTAGCTTAGACATTTCACCTCTTTGCGTCTGGATTGCCTTGTCTATGACTGAAGGGTTGGAACTAAGTATATCTGTGGCCTTTACTAGCTTTTAAAACAAGCATTTCTTACTCTCATGACAAGAGCACTTTTGCTCATTCAGTCTAGGGCTACAATCCTTTGGTTGAAGTTCAGTTGTTGGCACCTTAGCAACAATGGAACTTCATCTTCTGAGAGACTGACAGTGACTTTTGCTGTACTGGTAGTGACTGTTTCCCTTTAAAATTCCCAAACCTGCATTTATTGAGAGAAAGCAGCACCTGGCTTCCTTCCTGGGCCCTCTGCAGGATGCAATGAGGCTGTAGGTGACTGAGGCAGCCACGTGCTAGCTACTGCTTCAGCCTTTATGATTAGTCAGTTTGAGCTCGGACATGTTTTCACAATCCAAGGAACTGTGTTTTATTTTTGTTATGTTACTGCTTCTGTTTGGGCTTCACTGGACTGGTCAGAACACTAAAGTAGTCACAGGGAAAATAGTCTAATTTGGTTATGAAATCTTATTTAAAAAGACAAGAGAAAGCCTTCTGTTTAAAGCCATGGACACATTTTATTAGGGTTCATTATAATGCTCATAGAACTTTATGGCTATAAAAATTAAGTCATAAATCCTTTGTGGATGAATTTATTTTATTGGCTAAATAATTGCTGTATTTTCTTGATATTTCCTCCCTTTTTTTGGAAAAACAACTATCAGATTTTCTAGCAAAATGTTTTCCACATTTTCCAAGAGTGAATGTTTTTCTGCCTTGCTAATATTATTGAATGTATTAATGAAAGTCTGGCATTTTGCTATATGAAAACAACTAATATCCTACTTTAATTGCCCTTTCTTGATAATTAATAAAATTCAGTGATTTGTATATACTTGTTATCTACTTATACTCTGGTTTAAATTGCTTGTTTATATCTTTGCACATATCTCAACTGTTCTGCTATAACAAATGCTCTCTATACTGTGGATTTGTCTCTAAAACCATCTTACATACTAAATATAATCACCCAACAAATCATAAAGAAAAATTCTCACAAGGTTTATATTTTAGTGAGAACATAATAAAAACAAAACAATCAGGTATAAGTATTGAGACTAAAGCAGTGCTCATGACCAAAATTTACTGAGAGGTTAATTTAAGTGATTAAGTGATTAAGGGCTTTTCAGACAAGGTGGGCTTTGAACTGAGATATGATTGACCCGTTCCTCTCAGCACTCAGTAGAAGAGCATCTTTTTGAGTTGAGGATACTGGAGGAAGAGAAAGATGGCCCTGGTTGAAAAGAAGGGAATGGAGGGAAGGCAAGGAGAGATGGAGCTGGAGGATATGGTGCCTCAGCCCACTGTAGCCTTGTACCCGGCTTCAGTTTCCTTACAAGTGGACATGGGAATTCCATGTTGGGAAGTAATTGGAGCGTTCTGAACGGGAGCAGCATATTGTTCAATGCACCTTAACATAACACAGCAGCTGCTGGCTGTGAAATGATCTGCTGGGAGCAGGAATGGAAGGACAGAGTGTCATCAGGAGGCCAGGGCACTAGTTAGGTAAGTGCTTGGTGTAAAGGATGCTGCTGGTGGCCGGCTGGCTCCCTTTACCTGCTGGGGACACTCATCTCTCAACCACTCTAAAAACTGGCATCTGTTAATCCCAGGTACATGCTTCCTGGGAGCTCAGCCTCCTTTTCCTTCTTGGGAAACAATATTCAATGAATGAAAGGTTTGATTTATTATAACATGCCATCAAATGTTAGGCATAAATTTCCCATCATCTCATTACTCCAGCGAGGAATAGAGTTTAGCAACTACAGTCCTGTGACTGTTTCTGGTCTGCTATCTGTTGCATTCTTGGGGCTCACAGTCCTCGTGGGAAGTCTGTGGGGCTTTGCTTCTCCCTGGGGGTTTGCAGTAACTTCCAATGTAACCAAGCCACTTGGCCATATGCCAACGCTTCATCTCTCCACGTGGTTAAAATACGGGACAAACATTATTGATCACGGCAGCCCTTCACCAAGCTTGTTCCTCTGTGGACGCCCTAGCTCAGGTCATCTCTTTAGGATGCATGGGGTTGATTGGTTGCATCTGGTTACTCTGCACCCGGGTCCTCTGTCCCAGACTCTATTGGGTAGGTGGTCCCCTCGCTCGCAGGGGCTAGCCTGTCTCCTTGCAGCTTGCACAGGCCGGCGTCATCACCTGCTGATTGTTTCTGCCCAGGGAACTACGGCGAGAGCGGAATGGACGCCTTTAAAGAGCTGGCTGCCCAGGAAGGGCTCTGCATCGCTCACTCCGA